>CAUYLG010053105.1:0-123726 GCA_963573385.1 Cacajao melanocephalus
GTCAAGAGATCGAGACCATCCTGGCCAACATGGTGAAACCCCGTCTCTACTAAAAGTACGACAAATTAGCCGGGCGTGGTGGTGCGTGTCTGTAGTCCCAGCTACTCGGGAGGCTGAGGCGGGAGAATTGCTTGAAACCGAAAAACGGAAGTCGCAGTGAGCCGGGATCGCGCCACTGCACTCCAGCCTGGCGGTAGAGCGAGACTCTGTCTCAAAAAAAAAAAAAAATGTAAACCGCCATCTACTTATAATTCTTCAATGAAGGTTCTTCTTTCAGTGGTGACTTATATCATACAAATTCTCTCACAGGTAACAATTATTAACTGGACAACATATTTAAAAACAACTGTTGACCAGGCGCAGTGGCTCATGCCTGTAATTACAGCACTTTGGGAGGCCGAAGTGGGCGGATCACCAAGTCAGGAGTTCGAGACCAGCCCGGCCAACATGATGAAATCGTCTCTACTAAAAATACAAAAAAAATTAGCTGGGCGTGGTGGCACAAGCCTGTAGTCCCAGCTACTTGGGAGGCTGAGGCAGGAGAATTGCTTGAACCCAGGAGGCCGAGGTTGCAGTAAGCCGAGGTCACTCCACTGCAGTCCAGCCTGGTGCCTGGTGAGGGAGTGAGACTCTGTCTCAAAAAACAAAACAAAACGAAAACTGTCTGTGGGACTGAAAAATGACCACAATGAGGTAGAAAGTGGAGGGGCACATACACTCAAAAGAAGAGAAATGCACTAGGTGATTCTCTCTCTCTGTCTCTCTGTCTCTGTCTCTCTCTCTCTTTATTGTGGTAAACTTACATCAGCATAACCATTATTAAGTATATAATTCAGTAGTGTTAAGTATATTCATATTACTATGAAACGTCTCCAGAACAGTCTCATCTTTCAAATCTGAAACTATACCCATTGAACAACTTCCCTTTTCACCCTCACCTCAGCTTCTGATAACCACCATTCTACTTTCTCTTTCTATGAATTTGACCACTTTAGATGCCACATATAAGTGGAAGCACAAAGTAATTTGTCCTTTTGTGATCAGCTTATCTCCCTTAGCATAATGTCCTCAAGTTTCATCCACGTGGTGATATGTGATAGGATTTTCTTCCTTTTTAAATCTGGATAATATTTCTTTGTATGTGTATACCACATTTTGTTTATTCATTTATCCACTGATGAACATTTGGTTTTCTTCCATCTCTTGGCTATTGTGAGTAGTGCTGCTATGAACATGGGTGTGCAAATATCTTTTCAAGACACTGCTTTCAATTCTTTTGGATATATACCCAGAGGTGGCATTGCTGGATCTTATGGTAATTTTATTTTTATTTTTTTTAGGAACGTTCATACTATTTTCAATAATGATGGCACCATTTGAATTTCTACCAACAGTGCACAAGGGTTCCAATGTCTCCATATCCTCACCAACACTTATTTTCTCTCTTTTTTTTTTTGTTATTGTTGTTTTTGTTTTTTGTTTTTGTTTTTGTAGTAGCCATCTTAATGGGTATGAGGTGGTATTTCATTGTGGTCTTGATTTGCATTTCTCTGATAATAGTGATACCAAGAATCTTTTCATATGTCTGTTGGCATATGTCTCCTTTGGGAAAATGTCTCTTCAGTTATTTGCCCATTTTAAAATCAGGTTATTTGATTTTGTGTGTGTGTGCGGAGTTGTAAGAGTTCTTTATTCTGAATATTAACCCCATATCAGATATACAAATGCTTTCTTTCATTCCATAAGTTGCCTCTTCACCCTGTCGATTGTGTCCTTTTTTGCACAAAAGTTTTTAAGTTTGATGTAGTTCCATTTTTGAGGTTTTGCTTTGGATTTTATGGATTCTCTCTTTTTCTAAACAACTTTTTGTGTCAGGGCAGGTCTCAGTCAATATCTACGTAGAGAAACTGAAGCTTAAAAACCTATAAGCTCACTGACTTAAGGAACCAGAGGTTAGAGTCTGGGGTGCTAAAAGCAGCTTTAAAATCCAGAAATCCAGGAATAGAGAGAATCACAAAGGGAAAGTTCAAAAATCTGTATGTAAACCCTGACTGGCCTCTGAATTACAAGTACGTATGGCAAACTACAAAGAGCTCAGCTAATGTTAAAATAACTGAACAGTGATTTTGGCAGCTGCTCACTAAAGAGGATATAGAGCATGAAGTATTAGTTAAGTGCCCACTAAAATAAACTAAATCAATAAATAAACACTCTTCAGAGGAATATAACAGAATTCAGATTCTCTACTGCATATTATTGACAGTGTCCATGATATAATCCAAAATAACCAGATAAACAAAGAGACATTAAAATGAGAGCCATATTCAATAGAAAAGGTAATCAATGGAGACCAACCTCAAGATAATCTAGATTTTGTATTTAACAGATAGGAATTTAAAAGCAGCCATTATAACTATACTATGTATGAAGGAAAATATGCTCATAATGTATGAATAAGTAGGAAATTTCAGCAGAGAAATAGAAACCATATAAAAACAAATTAAATTATATTTAATAAATACATATGAAACTAAAAATTCACTGGTTGAGAGTAACAGCTCTCATCATGTCTATTCAGCATTGTGCCAGAAGTTCTAATCAGTGCAACAAAGCAAGAAAAAGAAAGGAATAAGCTTTGGTCCCCAAGAAATAAAATTGTTTCTATTTGCAGAAGATATGTTTGTTTATGTAGGGAACCCTTCAAAATATTCAAAACAATGCAACATCAAAAGCATCATCTATGTAAAAAATCGATAAGTTGGACTTTACTAAGATTAAAAAGCTTCTGCTCTACAAAAGACACTTGAGAGAATCAAGACAAACCACAGAATGGGAGAATATATCTTCAAAACACATAACATAAATGACTTATGTTCAACATTTACAAAAAACTCTTGAAACTCAACCGTTAAAAAAAACCAATTCCTCAATTAAAAATAGAAGATTTGAACAGATACCTCATAAAGAAAGACATACAGCTGGCAAATAAGCTTATGAAAAACTGCTCAACATCATTTGTCACTAGAAAATTTGCAAATAAAAGCACTAATGAGATATCACCACACATCTGCTTTAATCTCCAACATCCACAAATCTGACAACATAAATTGTTGGTGAAGATGTGGAGCAACAGGAAGTTTCATTCATTGGTGGTGGAAATGCAAAATGGTACAAGTGCCATTGAAGACAGTTTGGCAGTTCCTTGTAAGAAACTGCCAAACTGTCTTCAAAAGTGCCTGTATCATTTGTGCTGCTAGGTATTTACCCAACTGATTTGAAATTTATGTCCACACAAAGTTGCACACAAATATTTACAACAGTTTGATTTATAATCACCAAAACCTGACAGTACCAAGATGCCCTTTAATAAGTGAATGGATTAAACAAACTAGGTACATCCAAGCAGTGAAACACTAATCAGTGATTTAAAAAATGTAACAAAATGTGGCAAAAACACATGGATGAACTTTAAATGCATATTGATAAATGAAAGAAGCCTGTCTTAAACGGCAAAATTATAGCAATGGTTTAAAAACTCAGCGGCTGATAAGGGTTCACGGGACACGAGGAAGGGTTGAACAGGTGAAGTACAAGGAATCTTTTAGTGAAACTATTCGGCATGGCACTGTAATGTTGGAAAGAATATTTGTCAAAATTCATTGAACTTTACAGCACAAAGAATGAATCTTAATGCATACAAAGTTTTAAAAAATCAGAGGCTGAAAAACATCAGAATGGAATGATAAGTGTGATGAAACAATCTAACTCTGTTATAAATACACAAAACAACCTCACTATGGGAGTTGAGAAAAGAGCTGAATAACTTTGGAAATGAATAGAATCTGTAAGACTAAAGGAAAAAGAAATGGAACAGAAACACTATACTCTCGGTGGTAAGTTGTTTCCTATGGGGATATGAGTACACAGCCTGACACTACCATACATGTATACTGGAAAGGAGCAATTAAGTAATTAAGGAGCAATTAAGTGGTAGGTGGTAGGAGCCAGATTTTCACTACTGGAGTGGGGAATTACAGGTTTGCTGGGGGAGGAGGCTAAAATTTACCATGCGGTAATGGATTCGAATTGAAGACTTGAGTATGAATTTATGTTCATAGATGGTTACACATAGAAATATGTATAGATGTGTACACCCACAGGTTAGTATACACACACATAGCTCCTTGATATGCCAGCCAAAAGGGCCTAGAACCAATGAGTCTCCAATAGCAATGAGTACACCTAGCACCTACATCTTGATTTCTAATACCATTCTCCAATTAAAAAACAAACAAACAAACAAACACACACCCAGGCTCCTGAAGAAATAGCTGATTCCGGGACTAGGTCAGAAAATATACAGAATGAGTCTGAAACATCTTGTATTGCCAGAAAGTAAGGAAGTACTTAAAAATTCAAGTGAGTGAAAATTAAAGTTAGACAATCTATGCAAAAGCAGCTTATAAAGCATTATTGCTTGTAAGAATTGCATGCTAGGACTCATAAATGGGTACTGCTGCAGCCTGGATTTCACTCCTGGTCAAGGAACCAGTTCTGTGGAGGCATAAATCCTTCAACTCAGGAAAAAGTAAACATTTATAAAAATTAGCTTGATACAACACAAAGAAATGATAAATGTTTGAGGTGATAAATATGCTAATTACCCTGATTTGAACATTACATATTTGTATACATGTATCAAAATATCACTCTGTACCTCATAAATACATACAATTATTATACGTTAATTAAAAATAATAATAAAAGCCAAAAAGGAGCTAAATCTGAATAATAAAAACAAGAACAAATGGGCTCTGAGTAAGCTTCAGGAGTTTTAGTGCATCAGTAGTATGATGTTTATTTTGACTGCTCTGAAACCTTCCTGGCCCTAGGCTATTGAAGTTGTAAATAGTAATTCTGAATAAGAGAAATGTCACTCTATTTAAAGAAGTACAAGTCCTTGTTTTCACAGATAACTTACATACACAAATTATCCCAGTTCCGAGAGGCACAGAGATGAACATCTACCCTCTTAAATAGGTATTTTTTAGATATATCAAAGTTTTGAAGCCCAGATTGCAAAGTCCAAGAAGGTGACCCAGAAGTTTGAAGCAATAAGAATCATTGACAAATATCTAAGAGGAGCTTGTTACCTTCTAAACACCGTGGCATTTTCTTTCCCGAAAAGAAAGCAAATTCACTGTCCTCAGTGTCCCCCACCCCGTCTAATCCATCTTCCACGTTGAAAGACATAAAAAAAGTAAAATCATTTCATTCTTCTGTCTAAACTGTATAATCGTTCTCCATGGCCACAAGGAGTGCTTTTTTGGCATTTCTTTGAAAGGAGTATGATGTTCCTAAATGAACATCCCATTAAATAAAACAGCAATCATTAAACAAAATAATAATCGCTAACAGCCTGATCCACCAACTACTCAATGAAAGCAGGTGCCCCTGAGACATTCCCAAAAGACCCCTGGGCTTCCACAGAACAGAGCTGGAGAAACGTTGACCCAAGGAACATGATACAAACTCCTTGGCATGACACAAAATGCCCTTCACAATCTGGTACCAAAATCTCCAGCCTCCCGCTGTGCTACATCTTCCCGTCCTTAGACCAATCCTTCACATACGTGAACATCCCTGTACCTCAGTTTCCTCCTTTGTAAAATGGTGATAATAAAACTCACATGACCGTTGTGATAATCAGTTGAGTTAACATGCTTAAAGCACATAAATTTGTGCCTGGTACTTGGCAAGTGCTCAATAAATATTATTTTCTCTTACTGTTTTTACATTAGCCTTTGAGACAGTAGTCTTTGAACAAATAATGTTGTTTAGAGCATCTGTATTTTGCATATGTGATTTACTCTACCTAAAACGTCTTGTCCCTATTCTTTCCTTCACTGCCTGACAAACTCTTACTCATCCCTCAAAACCCATCTCAAATGTCTCCTTTACGACGCTCTCCTAGTTTTCAAGGCCAGAGTCAACTTTTCATCTTTTGTGCTTCCATAGCACCCAGTGCATCCCTCCGTAATGGCCTGGCCTCACAGTACTGGGAACTCTCCAGCTCAGCAGTGAACTACTCATCGTCATAACCATGGGTTCTGACATGTAGCAGTCATACAAGAAATGTTTCTTGTATAGAAATGCAGCAGTAAAAGGACAGAAAGCAAAATGGTCTGTTTGCAAACTGGAAAAGGATTTATTTTAGATTCTGTAATAAAGAAATGCCCACAAGAGGGCAAGAAATGCTTAAGAATGACAAAGAAAGTGGCTTTGATAGCTTCAGCTGAAAGGGGATATTTTAGCCATGGAATTATGACTCAGTGGCAGCTCAGCGAGGACTCTGCCCCACAGGCTCTGAGGATTCAGACAAGCCATCACAGCTGTGGTTCCTTGGCTCTGCAGGCTTTCCTTGTGGCACGGCTCTTAGCCTTATTATTATCCTGGACACCCAATGCCCACATTTCCCCTGCCCACCATTCTCAATATTGTCCTGATTCAGAACCTTCTTTGTTCCTTACCCATCAAAATTTACTTGTCATGTATCCCATCTCCTCAGAGCCTTCTCAAGATCCATCCAGAGGAAAGTTTAAAGGGAAAGAAATATCAGGCAGGCAGACAGGACCACGGGCAGCTATTTGCTGACTGGAAGACCTTTTGTACTCTTCCAGCCAGTGAATGGGATTAGTCCATCCTGCAGAAAATCCTGTTTCAGGAAAATTGAGAACCACCACTATAAAAGTGGTTTCTCTGTATCCCTACTTCTAGGCAAATACACAACTAATCATTCAGATGATCATCTTGCTGTTAGCTGCTTTATCAACCTCGGCCAGGATCTGACCACCAATGCTGGTCAGAAATGTCTTGCTTACACGTCTATTGAGGCAATCTCAAAACAATACTAGATTCCAGAATAGCAGTGCTTGGGTGGTTAAGAGGTTCATTCTTATCCTTAAAAACTTTTCCATCTTCTCTACTCTGAACTAAGTAATTTTGGTATCTTGCTTCTAAAATTCCATGTTCTATTCATTTGATCATTTCCGAAGCTCTTTTCTGAATCTCCTGTAAGCTGTCATCCTTGAATATAGTTGCAATCCCTACAGCACCTTATAATAAGCACTCCAATTAGTTCACCACATTGTCTACCGACTCTCTTGGCTCCTCTGTCAGTAGCTTATTGAAACCCTCAAAGTAGGTAGATTACCCACCCTGTGAACTCCAGATGGTCCCAACTGTAAGGGTTCAAGTAACGATTTTTTGACTTTAACATGGTATGAAAGCCATTGGCATTAAGTAGAAACTGTGCTTTCAGTACCCACACAGCCATTCTGTGTTCTACTTACAGTACAGTATTCAGTAAGTTGTATGAGATATTCAACACTTTATTATAAAACAAGCAAAGCTTTAGATGATTGTGCCACCTGTAGGCTAACGTAAGTGTTCTGAGCACATTTAAGGTGGGCTAGGCTATGCTGTTTGGTAATTCAGGTGTATCATATACTTGTTCAACTTATGATGGGCTTGTTGGGATGTAACACCAGTGTAAGGCAAAGAGCAGCTGCATTTTCTCTGACTTCAAAGCCCTGGTTGACTTTTCCATCTCTGAATAATACAAGTCTTGCTCCTCTTTCCCACATCCATCAGCTGATTTGTGATGGGTTATGCAAAATAATTCTTGTATAACTCTGGGCAGAACATGTGTACACATAGATAATCATCGACACAGCACTACATTCGTAAGAGTGACAACAACACTAACTGGTGCTGCTTGGATTTCTTTTTTGAGGTGGGAGCAAAAATTTTGAAAATAAAAATAAGTAAGTAGCTAACATCACACAGTATTTTAGAGTGGACAATAGGCTTTTATACCTACTTCAGTAGAGCATCGCTGATTGAGTTCTCATTTCATAGTCAATTTGCTCTAAAAGTAAAATGATTTTATGCCTTCCAATGCCTGAGACAGGGGTTGACGCTGATAGTTCAAGCTGACTGAGCTAGGCATAAAGGTAACAAAGCAGGCACTTCTCAGTTATCTGCCGTCCATACTGTCTCTCTTCCTGCAGGGAGCAGCTGGCAGTGGCTGATTCTAATTGCTACCCGGGACGGAGAGGCTGAACAGAAGTGTCCCTTCCTCTGTTTCCTACTTTTGGTTAGGTGGAGGAGATTCCTGTGTCTGTTGTTGTCCTTTGGAGCCCTGCAAAAAGAACATTCCAGCAAGTATGAATGCTTGTGTAGGAGGCACCCAGGGCCCATGTACTAAGTTTGTGGGTGTGGGAAATTCAACACGGCATTGAGGTAGAGGATGGGGTAGGGGAGGGCAAGTTTGGTCTTAAGCTTAGGTCAAGCAGGCAACCACTGCATGGGCTGATTGGAGGGGAAGTGAAAGTCTCTTTTCCCAAAAATACCCCTTCTACCAGCCTGAGAGAATGGCTGGAGTAGGCTGGGTGCAGTGGCTCATGCCTGTAACACCAGCACTTTGGGAAGCTGAAGTGGGTGGATCACTTGAGGTAAGAAGTTTGAGACCAGCCTGGCCAACATGGTGAAACCCTGTCTCTACTAAAAATACAAAAAAAAAAAAATAGCTGGGCATGGTAGCGGGCGCCTGTAATCCCAGCGAGTCTGGAGGCTGAGGCAGGAGAATGGCTTGAACCCGAAAGGCAGAGGTTGCAGTAAGCCAAGATCGCGCCATCGCACTCCAGCCTGGGAAACAGAGCAAGACCCTGTCTCAAACAAACAGACAACAACAACAACAAAAAAAAACCCTAGTACAAAGAATTCACTGTTAACATTTCATCCTGTTTGCTTTATCCTTTTCTTTCTCTGGGTGTGCTTGTGTGAACTGTGTGACAGCAAATTGCAGACATGGCACTCCTTCAACCCTACATAGTTCAGAGTGTCTTTCCTTTCTTAAAAACAAGACGTTCTCGGCCAGGCACACTGGCTCACCCCTGTAATCCCAGCACTCTGGGAGGCTGAGGCGGGTGGATCAACTGAGGTTAGGAGTTCAAGAGGCAGGTAGATCACTTCAGGTCAGGAATTTGAGACCAGCCTGGCCAACATGGCGAAACCCCATCTCTAAAAATACAAAAATTAGCTAGGCATGGTGGCGGGTGCCCGTAATCCCAGCTACTTGGGAGGCTGAGGCAGGAGAATCACTTGAACCTGGGAGATAGAGGTTGCAGTGAGCCCAGATGGCACCATTGTACTCCAGCCTGGGCAACAAGACTGAAACTGTGTCTCAAAAACAGACAATGACAACAGAAAACCCCAAGGCATTCTCAAATATCACCATAATACAATTATAAAACATTAGAAAATGAGCATCAGTAACAATACTACCGTCTAAACCACAGACTTGATAAAGATTTCACCAGTTGCCCCAATAATGTCCCTTATTGCGAAAGAAAATCCAAGTTCGTATTACATTCATTTATCTCGTGTTTAATTTTGTCTCCTTTAATCTGGAACGGCTGCCCAGCCCAACGTTGTGTTTTATGCCATGGACAATTTTTGGAGTTGAACCCATTTCTTCTGTATAATGTTCTTTAAGTTGGTATTGTCATGTTTCCTGGTGATGAGATTACACATTTTTGTCAGGAACCCCTCAAGAAATGATGTGTTCTCCTTAGTGCTTCATGTCAAGAGGCAAGGAAGGTCTCATTATTGGTGATGGTAACTCTGATTGCTCAGTTGAGATGTTGTCTGCCAGGTTTCCCCACTGTGAAGTGACGTTTTTCCCCATGGTAAGCAAGTGACTTATGGGAAGACACTTTGAGATGATGTAAAATACTAACATAGTATGCCTCAAAGTTTTATGATCTATTGATGTTTCTTGCCCAAAGCAATTATTGTTATTACCGTTACCAAATGGTGATTTTCTAATTTCATCATTTCTTTTACATTTATTAGTTGACTTTCCATGGCAAAAAAGTGCTGTTCCTTCTCCCTTATGTATTTATCTATTTATATCAATGTGTACTTATTAGTGGGCTATATTCCTTTACTATTATTTATTTTGATGCTCAGATTGTTCTAAAATCTCTAAGATGTTTTTAAACTCTAATCTTGTATGAGAAAAGAAGGCTGAGCATTATCTGCTTGTAAACACACTAGATTATCTTTTAATGGTGATATTTACATTAAAAAGCAAATGTTCAACCTAAAACATCACCAAGAAAACTTGATGATGCCTAAATTTCACCAAAGAAAGAGATGCTATGGTTGGGTATTCAGTCTTTGGGGAAATAAAATTACATTCTTTTAACCTAAGTGTTTGTGTAGGGTAGACAGAAAACAGCTATTTGAAGATGGGGACCCTTGGAGACAGCTAAGTCCACGAACTGTAGAAACCCCCTGGAAATGATGGGAGGTTTGAGCTTCCTCGGTTTTATTCAGATCTTAGCTCAAGGTTCTTTATTTAACCTTTTCCGCAAGCTGAGTGTGATCAGCCATGCAACTCTTCCACTCTCAAATTTATTCTGACCATTTCTTCCAGGTCTGCACCCCCCAACACACATACACACACAACCTCTCCTAACTATAATAGCAAGACATAGAGCTACTAGCCAGCACTGTGATGCTGAATGGATTATTTGGAAATAGTTTCTTCAAGCATGTAGAACGGCACTTGCAACTCCTGGAGCTCATTCATGTGAAAAAACAACAAACAACAAAAAAAAGCCCACAAAACTTAGCTGGGTAGAAGAATCCACATGTCATCTACAGAATTGCATTGTATGCCCCTGGTGTTGAGCAGAATCTGAGAGTCGTTCACTCTCCACCCTCACCCCAGTCCCAACCTTTAGATAAATCTACACATATGCTGGTTCGGGCTGATAAGAAACTGTTCTCTTCTTTAACTGGGCTCTCCTAGATAAATAACAAGTTGCCTGAAAAATAGCTTGGAAAAAGTTAATGCCTTTGCCAAATCTAGCCATCTAAATTGGTTTAACATCTTTGAGTTGAGGCAGAGGCCAACCGGGCATTGGTGCCTGGGATAACCTGCATTTTCAGCACTCTCCGGACAGAGTGAAGAGGTGGGACACATGGGAGGGAGCGGCCTCATTCCCACTCAGTCACCCTTGGAAACTCAGCTTAATGACCTGGCATTACAAGAATCTGCCCAATGTGCTTTGAGGAGTCCATGGAAGCCTGCACTTTAGTGGTGGCATTTAGATGCTCCTCTGAAATGCTAATGAAGAGTTTATTTCAGAATTGCTTAAAAGTTCTCAGACTTGTTAATGTATCACCCCCTCTGAAAGCCAGAGACAATAGCACTGAACAAATGGCTTGAAGTACCCCAGAAGGAATGATTGCCTTAGTTGAAAGACTTCCAGGGAAAGACAGTTTCTAGTTCTCCTCAATGCACCATTCTGCACACTCAGTTCTCTGATAGTTAATATGCTGTTTGTTTCATCTAACCTATCTCTCCAACTAATTTTAACCTGATTTCCCCCTCATAGCCTTTCTCAAAATCAATATCTATATCTTCTCTCTATCCTTTCATTTTATTCCTCTCTTCTCAGATTAAGGGGAAAAGAGAGAAGGAAGTTAGAAGGGAAGGAGGACATAGAGGGAAGGAGGACATGGAAACTAACATTCACTGAATGCTACTAATGTTAGGTTCTTTACATGGTTATCTCATGCAATTGTCACAAGTGAGGCAAAGCTAAAGAAACTGAGGCTCAGAGGAGATGAGTGATTTTCCAGAGCTCTTTAATTCAACCCCTTTTTCCCCGTATTGAGCTGCCTGTGATGAGTCAGAGAGACTGGTCATTGCTTGGCTACAGGTTTTAAAAATTATTTTCAGCAAATCATATGATTTCTCTGAACTGGTTTTCTCAACAATAGATAGGGATTTGTGTGTGTGTGTGTGTATACACATGTACATACACATACATGCAGCTAGATCATAGGTAGAGATACATACATGTTCACATATGGAGACATATATCTCCATATTTATGTCTGGATACTTATGCACACACAATTCCCTATTTTATTGTTAAGAAAAGAGGTTCAGAGAAATTACATGGCTTGCTGAAAGTCATGCAGAAAGTCCTTTCTGAAGAGATAAGGAAATGTACATATATTAGAGAGAGAGAGAGAGAGAGAGAATAGGTCTATTGCCTTTTTCCTCTGGGAAAGGATCTGCAGGGCTCCATCTCCTTTTTTCCCCCGCTTCCTAATCAACTCACTCCAATTTGGCTTCCATTGCATCACTCCAGGAAACAGCATTCACTGAAGTTATGAGTAACTTCCATGTTGCCAATTCCAAAGGATATTTACAGCCCTTGTTTTACTTAACCTCTTGGGACCCTTTCCTTCTTAGAATGCTCTCTTTCCATGACTGTCACTACCCAGTACCTCCTAATTCTCTTCCAACCTCTTTGCCAGCTACTTCCCTCTCCCATTTAGAGCCTCTTTTCCCTCTATCCAGCAGTAAAATATCAGATTTTGTTAAGAAATTATCTTCTCATTCCGGATTCTCATTGTAGGTAATCTAATCCTCACTTCTGTTTTTATCATGTAAAGATGGTTTGTAAATTTTTATCTTTTGTCAATACCTTTTCTCTTTTTGCTATATCTATATAATTAAGTCCAACTTGACTCTTCCACTTACATGCTCAGGAGCACCTAGAACTTGAAATTTCCAAAACCCCAGGATTCTTCCTCCTAAAACATAGTTATTTTCCAGTGTTTCCTATTTCAATAAACAGTGACATCATCCACCTAGATTTACAAGCCAGAAATCTAGATGTCGTTCTTGATTAGCAATCTCTTTCTTACAATGTCGAATCTATCACCAAGTTCTAAGTAGTCTCTTCATTTGTTACAACCCTTGCCCAGCTAAAGGCATCTTTCACCTGGACCGTGGCTGTTCTTTCAGATTCACCCCTGTTCCCTTGTAATCTGTTCTCCACATTGTAGCAGTGTTCTTTAGGAATCACAAATCTGATAATGTCATACCCTCTACTCAAAATCTTTAGTAGCTGCCACAGTTGGGATACTCAAACACGTTTGAGTTTGAATTTGTCCCCATCAGCTATCATGTTGAAATTTGAGGCCCCATGTGATCGTGTTGAGAGGTGGGGCCTAGTGGGAGGTGTTTGGGCTATAGAGGCAGATCTTTCATAAACGGTTTGTTGCCATTCTCATGGTAGTTAGTAAATTCTCACTCTGGCAAGACCAATTAGTTCCCAGGACAGCAGGTTGTTAAAACAAATCTGTTTTCCTAGGTTTCACTCTCTCGCTTCCTCTCTCATCTTGTGATTTCTTTGCTGCCTCCCCATCCACTGTCCACCACGAGCTGAAACAGCCTTCCTTCTTAGAATGCGCTCAGATAGTTCTGGGGAGGCCCTCACCAGATGCCTAATCTTGAACTTCCCATCCTGCGGAACCATGAGCCAAATAAACCTCATTTCTTTATAAATTACCCAGTCTTGGGCATTCTGTTACAGCAACATAAAATGAACGAAGACAGTAGCTTTCCTTCCACGCATCATCAAACTCAAAATCTTTAGCAGGCCCCCAAGGCCTGTCAGGTCTTTCCTCCTGACTCCCCTCACTCATGATGCCCCATGATTCTTCTCATTCTGAAGTTTCAAGTTATTCTCACCGTCTTTTAGATCTTTGAATATGCCATGTGTCCACCCTTCCACAAACCCTTTGTACATGCTATTCCTGTAGCCTAGAATATTCCTCTTTCTTCACTCAGGAAATTTCTACCTTTTATTTTTTTCAGGGTTTATCTCAGTCATCGCTTCTTCAGGAAAGCCTTCTGTGATTTCCTTGACCTAGCTCAATCTCCCTGTTACCTGCTCTCGTAGCATTAATTATCACAAAACATGTCTTAACCAATCTATACTTAAGCAACTTCCCAGATTCCTCAGCATTTTCTACCTCTCTGTGAGGCATACTGATTGATGTCCACAGTACCTTGATTGCTGGTGGCTGGGAGACCACTCTTTAACATGCCTGAATATTCTGTTTCTTTCTTGTTTAGTTTTGGTTTATCAAGAGTCGTTTGTATTTGTTTCCAAATTGATTCATGCTAGTCGTAGACATCATTGTAATTTACATAATAGAAATAAATATTATGTAAGTCAATGAAATGTGAATGCAAAAGGTATTCATTTGTATGAGAACTAAATTGAATAATTTGGAAAGACTTGAGAAAAGTGAGGCACCAAAACTTGCTGTTTATTTAGGAGTGGATAAGACAATTGCAAAAGACTGAGGAGTGGGTTATAAAGCTAAAGAATTCTGCAGTAAGATTTCTTTTCAAGTGTGTCTTCAACTTCTCTCTTCACTTTAAAGAAATGAAAACAGGAAATCATAGATGATGCATTAAGGGTGTGGTTTAAACAAGAAAGATGACAAAGAAAAAGGTCTTTGTTCTGCATCAAAAGATTCATGTAGACAGGTATATATACTTATATACATACACTTATATAGCTTGTGTTAAAAGAAATATTTAGGGTAAATATCTTCTTTTTTTCTTTTTGAGACACAGTTTCACTCTGTCATCCAGGCTAGAGTGCAGTGGTGCAATCTCAGCTCACTGCAACTTCCACCTCCCAGGTTCAAGTGATTCTCATGCCTCAACCTCCCGAGTAGCTGGGACTACAGGAGCCTACCACCATACCTGGCTAATTTTTGAATTATCAGTAAAGACAAAGTTTCATCATGTTGGCCAGGCTGATCTCAAACACCTAACCTCAAGCGATCTGCCTGCCTTGGCCTCCCAAAGTGCTGGGATTACAGGGATGAGTCACCAGGTATGTATCTTTTTAAATAACTCCTTTCCAAGTAAACCAAAACGTCCTTGAAAGTAATGACCCTGTTTCCACAGGACTGACCACAGAATTTGTTGAGCCCAGTGCAAAATGGAAATGTGAGGCTCCTTGTTTAAAACATATGAAGAATTTCAAGATAGTGACAGCAGAGCATGAAGGTAAGTGAGGGGACTAAGTCTGGGGCCCTGTGAGACTGCACAGGTTGCATCCACGAAGCTGGCTCTGATTCCCATCTTTTAGCACAGAACTTGATATGCAATAGGTAATTCTTTCACTCAACAGGTACTTTGCATGTAGTATGCCAGGCTCTGCTCTAGACTCTGGAAATACAGTATAGAACAAAAGAGAAAAAGTCCTTACTTTCACGGAGCTTAATTTCTATTGACAGTGTTAGGAAATGAGAGGTATACAATAAATAATAAGTAAGTAATATAAATGCGTGTTAGATGATATTGAGGGCTATGGAGATAGATAAAACAGAGAAGAATAGAGAGTGAGGGGATCAACATGAAACCAACCCAATAGCCCCATAGACAGTTCTTTTGTATAAACATAGAAACTGATCCTTCTGGTCTTAAAGCTTGAAACTTACGTTTGTTTTATCTGAGTTCCTCAGGAAAAGACACCCAGGCTTCTCAAAAAGTATCAAAGAACTGAAACTCACCAGATCACTGCATCCAGACAATGAGACACCAGGTATCCTATCTTGTTTCCTCACCTCTTCCTAGTTCTTGTTTTCTGACACATTGCTATATTTCCTCCTTGGTATATAAACCCTAATTTTAGTTAGTCAGAGAGATGGATTTGAGACTGAGCTCCCATTTCCTCGGCTGCAGCACCCAATCAAAGCCTTCTTCTTTGGCAATAATTGTTGTCTCAGTGATTGGCTTTCTGTGCAGTGAGCAGCAGGACCTAGACCAAACCCTTGGTGTTTCAGTAACAAATAAATATTTGTTAAATGAATGCAATTAATTTCTAACTAAACTCAGAATAGAATGGCAATGTATACTTTCAAACAAATGAGAAACAAATGCAGGGAAAACAGGAATGTAACAAAAATCAAAACAATGAACAAATAGAATAAGTGATGTTTGTGCTACAAATTTGGTTCTGAGCTTCCTGGTAACCAAAGTAATAAGAAATGACCAATTACATAATTCTTACCATCAGAAAGAAGGAAGCATACCTATGTCCTAGGGCTAGAAATAGAGATAGAAATATATCTCTTTCTTCCTTACAGAACCAGATGACATTGCAGCTGTGAAAATAACTTAAGTAAACATAAGGTACTATAATATACAAGGAGGTATTCATATAAGAATTCTTTCAGAGGATAAAAGAGAAATTTTCTATTGTAACAGCTTTGTTTTTTCTGGAAGAGTGCTAAGTAAATTCATCTTTGTAGGCAAAGAAACTTTCAAATAGGCTAACATCTTAAAGTTGAAATCTAACAATCACTTCAGCCCACAAACATTTCAGCCAGTCTGTACAAGTCCCACCAATTTCCCTTCCTGACCCTTGGTAGAGTAAGAAAAGCACCCAGTGCCAGGAGGGCAGTGATATTAAACAAGATGTCCTGGCTTCCCTCCATCACCCCAGCTCTGCTCCCATTGAGACCAACGCGGCCATCACCTTTTCCTTTCATTCCTCCCTCCTAACCCTGCGGATCCAGATAGGAACAGCCCCAGGAAACCAGGTAGGTCCATTCTCAGTGACGTGGACATGTCTTGTCCACACACAGACTGAAAGTCCAGAAACTGCTGGCTAAGAGCAGTGAAAAATGGCCCCATTCATTCCTCTTCTTCTGTCATTCTCCTCTCTCTTCCTCTTGCTCTACATCTCTTAGTCTTTCTCTCTGCTGTCTCTTCTCACCACCACCGCCATTTACTTGGAGGATGTTGTGTTTATTCTTAGTTCACAGAGACACTTCAACAGGAGAGACAACCGAACAGAGGAGAGCACGTGAACATAGACCAGCGCTGTCTCTGTGCCTGTTATCCTGTGTCTGCATGCCTCTCTCCCACACACTGACACACCAAATAAAGATCTGTGTCTATTTCAGAAAGACAGAGTTTGATGGGAAACAAATGAATAAAAAGTGCCAGCTACATTGACTAACAGCTTATCTTTTATCTAGATAGGAAAAAACACAAAACACCTCTTTAGATCAGAAATGTCTCAGGATCTTAAAAGGGGCCCAGAGAAGTTGTTTTGTGAGTATCTTAAGCATGATTTTAAACGAGCCTACAAGTTCCCTCAGCCACCTGTTTGAGGCTCCAAACATCAACTCATGTAGACCAGCTACAGCCAAAGAGAGGAAAAGCTAAGCGTTTCTAATAAGGATGTCACAAGACTATGAATCTGGTGCCATGTCAATTTCCCTGTAAAGCGTGAAAGAGAAAGCATTCCCCACTAGCCACCATTTCTGGCACTAACAATTGACACAGTCCGCTCATGGGTATCACCTAGGATATTAAAGAAAGACCGTTAATGAGAGAGGAGCTTGCTGTGGGATTTCTATTACAGGCCTCGTGCTAGTAAATATAACTCTGTTTACACAGACTTGAGTCTGGAACGTGCTTGAGCTGTACAATTGGTGTTTGAATCACACCTTAATGTGGTCTTTGAAACGCTGAGCTGTGGTACGTGTGGTTGTGTCTTTTTCTTTCTTTATTCTCCACTGTGGTGTAACTGGAAAGTGTTCTCCAGTGACTTGCATCATGTCCCTGTAAACCAGACAAGGATTTGCGGCCCAGCCCATTCACACCTGCACCTCAGGCGATCTCCTGCCTGAGAATTCACAAGAAGGCCCTCCCCTCTCTTCACTGCATCCTGTCTCCAGAGCCTGTGTCAACTCATATTTCCACCTCCCTGGACATGGCCTAGACCTCCTTTCTTCTTTGGGGCGCCACTGCAGTTCCAGCAGGCTCTTTGAATCTGCAGGAGCCCACACTGCACTGATGACCTGTTCCCTGGGGCTGACTGCTTGTAGGTGCCCATTCAAGATCAGCCCAGTGGTCTACCAGGGCAAACTAATACATCTGTGAAGCTCTGTGGTTTGTTTCTACCCTGGAGTGTCTCTACTGAGCCATTTTTGTTTTTACTAGTTTCTCTGCCTCATTTATCTCCAAATCTTGTCCATTTTACCCTGAATCTCTTCTTTCTCCATTTCTGTTGCCAAAGCCTTAGGCTATGTCCTCATGATTGTCGACCTTAATTACTACAATAGCCTACTAACTTTCTCTGCCATCTGGCTCCCTTTTCTAATCTATCCTCAACCTTGCCAGCATAGTTATCATTCTTCTTTTCTAATATAATATTTAGGATCATAACTTTTTCTTTAAGTTTCTTTTTCTTCAAGTCAGGGTTTCTTAACCTCAGCACTATCACCGTCTGGGGCCAGATAGATCTTTATTGTAGGGGGCTATCTTATGCACTGTAGGGACGGCAGCATTTCTGACCTCTACCTACTAAATGCAGTTGTGACAACAAAAATGCCCCCAAACCTGCCAAATGTCCCCTGAGGAGCAAAAGTCCCCCTACCCCACCCTTATTCAGAACCAATGTTCTCTGTACCTTACTTATATCCCTCAAGTTTTATGCAGGATTTTAAATTTTGTTCTGCCTGAATAATTATTTATTGCAATTATACTTTTTTTCTGTGATCCACAAGTTATTTAGAAATGCTTTAAATTCTAAACATTTGGTGTTGTTTTCTTTTAAAATCACATTTTTTTTTGTTGTTCATGTCTATCTTAATTAGATTTTGGTCAGAGAAGGTGAACTGTATGGTACTTATTTTTTGGCGTTTGTTAAGTCTTGCTTTGTGGTTTAGTAACTTGTTAATTTTTGCAAATATTTCCTGTGCATTTGAGAAAAATGCACAGTCTTCAATTGTTGAATACAAGATTGATCAATCTTCTTCATTGTGTCACTCAAATCTTGTAAATTCTTGCCAATTTTTATGCGACTTGAACATACCAGAAAGGTGTGTTTTTAAGTCTCCTAAAAAGATTCATCAGTTCCCCCTTGTAATTCAAATTTTGTTTCATACATTTTGAAAGTCTATAATAGATAAATACAATTTGCATTTGTTATATCTTTCTTATAACGTGATCCTTTTATCATTATATAATGACCACCTTTCTGCCTCACAGACTTTTTTTCTGCCAGTTATTATAGCTACACTTTGTTTTGATTCTTATTTGCCTGGTATATCTCTTTTAATCCTTTTGTTTTCAGCCTTTTTGTGTCCTTTTTGTCTTAGGCACGTATTTTTAAAACAGCATAAGCAAGTTTTCTTTTTATTAAAAAAATTGAATTTGCCAGTCTTTTTTTAACTCATGAGTCTAATTCATTTACATTTATTGTTTCCTAATATATTTGGATTTATTTCCACCATTTCTTTTTGGACTTTCTATTTACTATGCTTTCTAATGCTTTTTCTTTCTCCTTTCCTGACTTTTTTTGGATTCATCAAGTTTTCTTTATTTTTCCCTTTTCCCTCTATTAATTTAGAAATTACTCGCTCTATTTCTAGGGTTTTAGTGGTGAGCCCTAAACTTTTGTCAAGCAGGTTTGACCTAAAGTCTAAAGTTAATGTCACTACTCTCTTCACAAATAACAGGAGAAATTGAGACATCGTAACTCACCATATGCATTATCATCATGCAGCATTTTAGATAGTTCCACCTTATTTTTATACACCCCAATTTTGTTATTATCATTATTGTTGGTTTTGGGGTGCCTGTTTCTTTTTTTGTCTCTTTTTGAGACAGGGTCTTGCTCTGTCATCCAGGCTGCAGTGCAGTGGCATGATCATGGCTCACTGCAGCCTCGACTTCTTGGACTCAGCTGATCCTCCCACCTCAGCCTCCCAAGAAGCTGGGACTACAGGCATGCACCACCATGCCCAGCTAATTTTACTTTCAGTAGAGACAAGGTCTCACTATGTTGCCCAGGCTGGTCTCAAGTTCCTGGGCTCAAGAGCTTCACCTGCCTTGGCTTCCCAAACTGCTGGAATTATAGGTGTGAGCTACCGCGTTGGGTTTATGGTGGTTTTGAGCCGCTGATGAATTTTTGGCTTTCCCTACGTGTTCATCAGCTCTTCCTTCTTGCCTTTGCCTGCCTTGGGGCTCAATTTTTTTCTTCTCTGAAGTCCATAGTCTAGAATGTCCCCCACAAGAGTCCTTGAATGGTAAATTCTCCTGGTCCTTGTGTAAAAATGTCTTTATTTCCTCTTGTTTTAAAATGTGATTAAAAGAGGTAAAAATGAAGGCAGACAGTAATTTTCTCTGAAGGTTTAAGAATATCGCTCCATGGACTGCTGGCTTCCATCATTGCTTTTGAAAAGTCAGTTTCTTTACAGGCAATCCACACTTCTCTCTAGTTGTTTCTAAAATATCTTTATTTTGTGTTTTTAAGAGTTTCTTTGTGATGTGACCTGATACCGATTTCATTCATTTACTTTTCTCAGGACTAATTTCTTGCCCTGAAGATTCATTTCTTTCATAGATTCTGGAAAATTCTTAGCCATTTTCTCTTTGATTAGTTCCTCTCTTCATTCTCTTTATGTTCTCCTCCTGAAATTTCTGTTAGTAACACATTTACCCTCATTCTGTTCTTCATGTCTCTTAATCTTGCTTTTGTATTTGCTGTCTCTTTATGTCTCTCTGTTGTATTTTGGGCAGTTTTCTCAAATCTTCCAGCTCTTACGTTCTCACTACAGTTATGTGTAAGCCACATCAATTACCACACTTTTCTTCTAAGTTCTATTTGTTTTTCAAATCTGTCTGGGTTTCGTTCATAGTGTCTTCTGGTTTTTATTTTTTTCCATTTTTTTCTTTATGTATCTGTAGCTATTTTTGTCTCTCTTCAATAGCTCTATTTTCTGATGCTTAGTGGTCTACACCTGTTGCCTATTCTGTCAGCTGACATTTACTGACAGCAGGTTATGAGACTATTCTATGAGACTACTTTTTTTTTTAAGACAGTGTCTTACTCTGTCACCTAAGCTCAAGCTCCCAGACTCAGGTGGTCCTCTTGCCTCAGCCTCCCAAGTAGCTGTGACTATCTGTGTGCACCACCACACCCAGCTAATTGTATTTTTTGTAGAGACAGGGTCTCACCTTATTGCCCAGATGTCAAACCCCTGAGCTCAAGGGATCTACCTGCTTTGGACTCCCAAAGTGCTGGAATTACAGGCACCAGCCACCATGCCCAGAAGAGACTACTCTTGTAGAACTCACAGTTCTAAAATTTTAAGACTCAATTCTGACTATAACTTCAGAATTGACCATTCACCACTTTGGTGGTGAGAATTCTGAGAGAAATGCATTAAGCTTGAGTCCTACCAGGTCCATTTTGTGGATGATTCTTCTTGGGGCCCCAGTAGCATCATCCACCAAAAAGGACTTCTCATTATTTTATTGACTTAGGGGCTCCCAGACCACTCAGGTAAGGTAAACGCAAATCTCTGACTTTCAGGAAGCTGTTCACATGGTTATGAGATTTCAGGGACATTTTTTTCCCTTCTACTCAGAGTCCAGTCTCAACAGTCAAAGGCATTCTCTCCATAGGTGAGTAGAGTGTTTCCTTCCTTACAAATCTTTTCTGATTTAACATGAAGGCCTTAATTCCAACTCTCCACCTGGCACAGGCCTCATAGTCAATATTCCTGCAGACCTGAAAAGCCCATTCTACATTTTTTAAATGCGCAATTTTAAATGCCTGCAAACCCAATCTCTCTAGTACTTGTCGCAACACCCTGAGATACCTCTCATCATTCCATTCGCTGACCACACTTGTTTTCAATTCCTATTTGTTTTCCCTCCAGGGCATCTTCCTTATTTCTTGTGAGTTCAGCTTTGCATTTAGAAAAATGTACGTTATCATTTGTTGAACATTTGTAGGAGAGTTTTTGTTTTGTTTTGTTTTTTTTGTTTTTTTTTTTGAGACGGAGTCTTGCTCTGTCGCCAGGCTGGAGCACAGTGGCACAGTCTCGGCTCACTGCAACCTCGGCCTCCCAGGTTCAAGCGATTCTTCCGCCTCAGCCTCCTGAGTAGCTGGGACTATAGGTGCACACCAAACTCCCAGCTAACTTTTGTATTTTTAGTAAAGAGGGGGTTTCACCATGTTGGCCAGGATGGTATCCACTTCTTGACCTTGCGATCCACCCACCTCAGCCTCCCAAAGTGCTGGGATTACAGGCGTGAGCCATCATGCCCGGCCTGTAGGAGAGTTTTTTAGGTTATCTAATCTGCCGTATTGTAGGAAATAAAGACCTAATCCCCAGACACAAGTGGTCAAAAATCCTAATTTGATTACCTCCTCTTACCTGGGCATGAAAACCAAGTTCTTCAGCCTTGCCTTTAGAAAACAGTCTGGTTCATACCTATTTCCAGTTCCATCTCCATCTCTCTCTTCTGCACGTGCTATGTTCTAGCCACACAGACAACTCGTCGTTCTTCAAATTTTCATACATTTGCAACTGTCAAACTTAGGCTATGCCATGCCCTTCTCCCTAAGGGCCTTTTTTTCCCCCTTTCACACACTTTTATTCTCTGACCAAAGCAAACTTCAAATATTAACTCGTCTGTAAAACCCACTCTAACTTCCCAAAACACAATCAAGTCCTCTCCTATGCTCCCATTTCATTTGAACATTCCTTGTTTGTGATAGTTAACCCATTGCAGTTTTTGTTTTTATGTTTTGACTAGATTCAAATCTTCTAGAGGGCCAGCACAGGGTTTTAGCTACCATCTCCAACCCTTAGCACAATCCCTGGCACATAGTGGATACTCATTAATGCTATTGTAATTTTCTTGAATTGTGAGACTACTTGATTCTTGTCCAGAGAAGTACAGTTTGAAATTATGACCTCCTTGGGTGTCATAAGCAATCTTATTGTTCAAAATCTCCACATAGCCACTAATCGTCAGAGGGGCTAGGTGAGTCACAACACATGGAAAATAGATTCAAAACAGTCCATCTACAATTTATTTATTTATTTATTTATTTTTGGAGACAGAGTCTTGCTCTGTTGCCCACCCAGCCTGGAGTGCAGAAGTGCGATCTTGGCTCACTGCAACCTCCCCCTCCTGTGTTCAAGTGACTCTCTTGTCTCAACCTCCCGAGCAGCTGGGATTACAGGCATTGGCCACGAAGCCCAGCTAATTTCTATATTTTTAGTACAGATAGGGTTTTATGTGTTGGCCAGGCTGGTCTCCACTCCTGACCTCAAGTGATCCACCTGCCTCTGTCTCCCAAAGTTCTAGGATTATAGGCATGAGCCACCATGCCCGGCCCATCTACAATTTTGATTACATGTTAATCCTTCTTCATGACTAAGTTCTGCTACTACATCTAACTGAGTAAGTATTTGTAATCTAAGGCAGACACCGCCACCAAAACACCACCAGGCTGCCTCATTGTTGTAACCCATGGTATAGTGACTGGCATGGACACAAGTGTGAACATCACTCTACCTCTGGACACAGCGTTGGAATCTAACTCACCCTCGTGTATACCTGGCACACTGAACACACTCAGTGCGTGTATTAGTCTGTTTTCACGCTGCTAATGAAGACATACCTGAGACTGGGAAGAAAAAGAGGTTTAGTTGGACTTAACAGTTCCACATGGCTGCGGAGGCCTCAGAATGATAGTGGGAGGCAAAAGGCATTTCTTACATGGCAGCAGCAAGAGGAAACTGAGGAAGACGCAAAAGCAGAAACCCCTGATAAACCCATCAGATCTCATGAGACTTATTAACTATAACGAGAATAGCAAGGGAAAGATCAGCCCTCATGATTCCATTCCCCTGAGGCCCTCCCACAATGTGTGGAACTTCTGGGAGATACAATTTAAGTTGAGATTTGGATGGGGACACAGCCAAACCATATCAGCGAGTGTTGACTGAACAAATGAATGAATGATTGAATACACTTAACTAAGTGGAAACTGAATGCATGAGAAAATTCCAGATCTATAGTTATGAAGAGAGGGAAACCAAAAGGCTATCATTTTGGATAAAGAGGAAAAAATCAGTTTTCATAAATTGTTTTGGGTTTTGCTTCATCATTCATGCTAGTCCTATTTGTTTGCTCCTTCCATTCATCCATTTACTCATCCACATCTATTTACTCATCCACTTAGCATTCATCCACTCAAGAAACACTTTCCAAGCACCTGATGTGAGCCAAGCACTCTGTTTTGGGTTTGGAGACTTTAGGTCGGTGTTATGAAAAACTTCTGGGCTGAGTGGGATGGCTCACGCCTGTAATCCCAGCACTTTGGGAGGCAGACGCAGGAAGATCACCTGAGGTCAGAAGTTCAAGACTGGCCTGGCCAACATGGTGAAACCCCACCTCTACTAAAAACACAACAGTTAGGCGTGGTGGCAGGTGCCTGTAATCCCAGCTACTCGGGAGGCTGAGGCAGGAGAATTGCTTGAACCTGGGAAGTGGAGGTTACAGTGAGCAGAGATTGTGCCATTGCACTCCAGCCTGGGCGACAAGAATGAAACTCCATCTCAAAACAAAGAAAACTTCCTAATTCTCTATCTGTAAAATATTATCATTGGCATGCTGGAAGCTATTTCTCAAAACTTTCATTCTGTGATCCATCCATTCATTTGTTCATTTATTTATTCAACGAATATGTTTGAACACATCTTTTCTGCCAGACACTGTGTGAGGCACCAGGAACTCATTCTTTCTTTATGGACTCATTCATTTAATCAGCAATTCTTAAGCACCTAAAAAGTGCCAGGCATAAATGAGATCTCCACTTTTCCACTTTTAAAGAGCTTAAGTAATAATAGTGGTAGGGTTCAGGCAGTAGGCAAGTAAACAACAAATAAATAAATAAATTTATATAATGATAGGGCCAAAATAATAATTAAATATGTGCTACAGAGATACTGTCTCTGCCGTCAGAGAGCAGAAATTTCTAAGCAAACAGGGCTATCACCAGATTATCTGAGTAACTGCTGCCTACCTGGGTTCTTTTGACATGGATGTGCGACCTGGCCTGGGGGAAGAGAAGGGGGGGTCTTGGAGAGAATGGAGCCAGAAGGCCAGGAGGCCTCTCTAGACCTGCACCTCATGTCAGCGGGACAGAGCTCCTTGCCCTGTGGCCCCCGCTGACCCGCCTGATCTGTCTTCTGGGAGGGCAAATATCTGCCTTCAAGCCACTCCGATGAAACCCCCACCATTCCCCCTTGGTTGGAACTTTGACTCCCTGGTGACCTGGTTTTGATCTAGTGACCTGGAGGTGAATGACTCCATATCTCATTACCAATTCTCCGCAGCCACCACTTCTTCCTGCCAGCCACAAGCAGGAATGTTTGACAAGGATGGGGACAGAAGTCCAGCCAGGGGCCCTGAACCCATCAGCCATGGCGCCCACCCCAGCTTCAACCCCTGCCATCTGGCCTCCTGCCATTCGTCCCATCCTTGGCCTGACTGAACAGGTTTTGAAAGAGGCCAAGGTCACCCTGGGGCCAATCTCCACAGATGGATTCAGCCTGAGACTCAGCTGTGGTCTGGCTCGGACATGAATGCTCAGGACTGACACGTGCTCCTCCCTCATGGTAGACGTAAGCCTGGTGAAGTATGGACCTCCCCCAGGTGGGATCTGACCAGATCCAGAAACTATAAACTCCCCATGTTAGCCTGACTTCCCCCTCTCCACCCCATTTCCTTCTGCACCCCAATTTTCTGGCTTCCCAGTTCTGCTAGTTTTTTGAGTACTCTTGCCCTTCAAGAGACCATCCTCACCTCTCTGAGGTTAGTGTTCAGGGCAGGTGACCTCCATCCAGGAACCTAGACAAATACTGGTAAGAAAAAGTCATTGAACGACATTGCAGCAGCTCAGTCCTCTGCCCCTTCCTTCCCAGGCAGGAGAGCTCAGAAGGCGCCAGTCCCAGCAGTTCACTGGGCCGAGGCCCATCACCTTCAGGGGATGCCCAAGGCCTGGAGGAGCACTGGCCTTTCTGAGCTCGGGCTTTTCAGGGGAAGCGGGCTGGGCTGTTGGAGGTTGTATGGAAAAGTGCTCAGGATGGTGGGTCTCCTAATTCTTGCTTTAGTGAGCACAGTTGCTCTGTGCCTTATGTTTCCATTATATGAGCTGGCATGAAATACATTCTCTTTTTGTAGGGGCTTATGGTATAGGAAGGTGGAAGTGCTTCATCTTTTTTTTTTTTTGAGACAGAGCCTTGCTCTGTCGCCAGGCGCCAGGCTGGAGTGCAGTGGCGCGATCTTAGCTCACTGCAACCTCCACCTCCCAGGTTCAAGCAATTCTCCTGCCTCAGCTTCCCAAGTAGCTGGGACTACAGGTGCACGCCACCGCGACCAGCTAATTTTTTTGTATTTTTAGTAGAGACAGGGTTTCACCATGTTGGCCAGGAATGGTCTCGATCGTTTGACCTCGTGATCCACCCGCCTCGGCCTCCCAAAGTGCTGGGATTACAGGCTTGAGCCACTGCACCCGGCTGAAAGTGCTTCATCTTTTCTTAAAAGTATAGCCTTCACCATTGCACTTTCAGTATATTTTTGTAAGAGGATGCATTGCATTATACTAAAATATTCTCTTCATGCAACTACTTCCTCCACTAGGGTACAAATTCCTCAAAGAAAAGAGCCCTTTCTTATCTATGTTTGTTTCTTCACTGGTGACTGAGTAAGTAAATGATGAAGATAGTATCTATATAGGTAGCGCATACAGAGTGAATTCAAATTTTATTTCATACCTCTTTGTATTTATCTTAGAGTTTATGTTCAACGATGGTCATATTTAATAAGTCAGACACAAAAAAATCGGATATAAAATTTAAAATCAAAACTTACTGAAAAGACAAATTAGGGAATGATATTCTGGTTAACAATAGACTCACTTAAAGTGGTGAGCTTTAAAATAACCCATAATTCAGTTCACACAAAATTAGCATAATTCCAGTCTTTAACTAGAATGCTCAAGTTCCGTCGGAGGAAAAATAAGTGTCATCAGAACTCAATTGGCAACGTGTTTCTTGTGATCCTGAAGCAGTCTTGGATCCAACATGCCTTCAGACTGTGGGTCTCCCGGGAGTTCATGAGCTGCCATCCTTGGATACATCCTTAGATTCATCAAGTTGAGACAGTCAGAAAACCATGCAGGGACACTTTGCTGTTTATCACACAGCCAATATTGGAGCATGGAATTTACAAGGAAAGTTTTCCCAAACTTTGTCCCTGTATCATTTTCCTTACTTTCATTCCCAGCTATGCACACAATTCTTGCTCTTCCTAGAGAGAGAACAAAAAGCCACAGTGGGAAATAAAAGATTTGGCATTGACGTCTCAGTCTGTGACTTCCAGGCCTCCAAATAAGGCTTTCTCTCCTCTCTTCTCGTTCTTTACTAGCCCTCAGTCACAGAATTCGGCTAAACATACCACATCAATCTCTGCAGTTTGTCTTCAGGCTCAGCATCGGTCAAGGTCGTTTTACACCACATCACTTTCTCTGTGACCTTGAGCAGGTCACTGTGCTTCCCCCTTTCCGCCTTACGTTCTTCATCTTTAAATGGAGTGTAAATGACCAGATGGTTTCAGATTTCCCCTCCACTTTGGAGTGTGTTTGTTCATCACAAGATTCCTGGTTCTTAGCACACTACCTGGCACAGAGGGAGAGCTTAGTAAATATCTGTTAACTTTGTGAATAAATCCAGTGATCTAATGAATCCATCCATCCCATGGTGCTGGAGAAGGAGCAGGGGCTGAGCTTTAAGTGCTACTGTGTCATAGCTTGCTCGGTAAACTTAGTAAGTCGCTTCCCCTCTCTAAGGCCAGAGAGAGAATGAGCTTAACATAAGGTCACACAGCTAGTAAGAGCAAAGCTAGGACTAAAGCACTGGTCTTCTGACTCTTCTACCAAGATGCCCTGCTTCAAAAGGTCTATTTTAAATTGGGAGAGGGCATCGAGGACCTCTTGATATCATTTTTCTGTCTAGACTCTGGATTTAGAGTAACAACCACAAGCTTGAGAAGCAACATATGCTTGCAAAAAAGAAGGCCTCCCAGGGGCCCCTAACCAACAATTTCTCCTTCACTGCCAATTTGAGATAAGCAGCCACCAAGTAGGCTGAGTGACGTGGACTTATCCCACAGCCCTGCTCAGCAGGGGCTTGCTGCTTCCTCCTAGAGGCAGCTCACGTCTGGGCTGGTGGCAAACACTTCTGCTTCTATTGCCTCCTAGGTGTGGGTGCCTGATATTAGAAAGAAACCCGAGACTAAAAGCTTAAATCACCGTGGTTTCCTTCGACCTACAGCTTCTGCAGGACAGAGATGGCTCTGGCTCTGGTGGCTAGCTATGTGCTTGAGGTGGCCTGAGCTGGCCCAGGGATGCCCCAGTGGGTCCTGGTACCTGCTTTAAGCTCACGTCTACACAGTTTCCCCCACTCCCAGCAGGAGAGATCATCTTCACCTTCTCCTTCCCTGGCACTGTGACTCAGGGGTGGGCTTGGAACCAGACCCCAGTATACGATTTCCAGCACACAGTTCTTGCTGTCAGAGGGGCTATGAAAAGGTCTGGCTTTTGCATCCCAGGTTTGCCACTTGCTAACTCTGTGACTTTGGGCTGTTTCATTCTCTCTGTACTTTGGTTTACTCATGTGTAAAATGAGCATAATAACAGCTACCTCATGAGATGGTTGTGAGGATTCAGTGTGTGATATTTCTAAAACACCTAATACAATGCCTGAAATACAAGACATGCTGATAAGTACCAGCAGTTCCTTGGAGTCCTGAGATCTTTCCCAGGAGTTTAAGAACTAAAGCAACTGGGAAGGAGCGGAAAAGTGAGTAGGATTATGGGTCCTGGCTTAAATCCAGCAAATGCCCTGTTGTATATGTTTGATCCACCTCTAAGAAAAGTCTGAAACCTATGCTTCTAGTCCAAACCCTTCACATGGCAGATGAAGAATCTGAGGCTCGGGTCCTTGGAAATATTAGTGTTGCTTGGCTAGTCCAAGATGGTCCTGGACAATATCCTGTGCTAAGAGCACAAGTTCTGCCATTACACCAACTAGCTTTGTCATCTTGAGCTGATTACTTCACCTCTTCATGCCTCAATTTCTTCATCTTTAAAATGAGAGATGACAACAGTGCCTACTTCTAAGAGTTTTTGTAAGGTGTAAGAAAATACATGTGTATCTATATATATTTACATATAGTTATATTTATTACACACACACACACACACACACATGTGCTGGGGGCTGGCCATGGTGGGTCATGACTACAATACTAATGCTTTGTGAGGCCAAGGCAGGAAGATCAGTTGGGCCCAGGAATTCGAGACCAGTCTGAACAACATAGGGAAACTCTATCTCTACAAAAATTGTGAAAAATTAGCCAGACATGGTGGTGCACACCTGTAGTCTCAGCTACTCAGGAGGCTGAGGTGGGAGGATTGTTTGAGCCCAGGAGTTGGAGGTTGTAGTGAGCTATGATTGTGCCACTGCACTCCAGCCCAGGCAATAGAGTAAGACTCTGTCTCAATCAGTCAATCAATCAATCAATAAAAAGAGGTTAGAATGGCATCTGGCTTACAGTGCTCTTTAAGCATTAGTGATTATTACTAGAAAACTTGACCCCACTTCACCCTCTAATCAAATTTAACCTTGAGTAGGACATTGACTTTTAATATGAGAGAAACTTATTTTCTCTCATTTTAAAGATGAAGAAATTGAGGTGTGAAGAGGTTAAGCCAGGAAGCTTTATGAAGTAAGAATAGCATCAGCAGGCTGTGGCCCCCGCTGAGACAGGATGGGCACCATTTGTCTCCTCCAGTCCTGAAGCGACCCAGCTTGGGCCAGGCACCCTTGCTAGGACGGTGAGTGGTGAAGAGATTTAGTTAGATGAAGGGGGAAAGCCCATGGAGGCTGAAAAAGGAGAGGCTGGAAAGAAGAGAGGATTTAATCTAAGCAGTTTCTTCCCCAACAGCTATCCTTTGTGACAGACTTGTGCAGCTGGGCTTTGGGACCGCTTGGGCGCCATTTTGACCACTAGAGGTCAGTGGATGTTTACTCTCCTCAAAGTGTGGGTCTCCAGGAAAGGCGATGTCCCATAGATCAGCGGTAGTACCTCTCCTCCCCTCCCCACCACAACCCCCTTTGTGGACCCACGTTTGGTTAGATTTTCCAGGAATCTAAGTCATCCACAATTTTCTTGTGTTCTTTCTGGAACCAGGTTAGCCTTTGCAGGGCAAGGCTCTGGGCCAAGGGAGGAGAAGATGGTATGTGGCCAGAGATCCCTTTTTTCTCAAAAGCCCACAGGCCTATCAGTGGCACTCATTTTGTAACAAATGCAGCCTAAATTCTTCCAGGCCTTCCGCCACAACGTTACAACATTCATCATCTCTCCCCGACTCTGCTCACCTCTTTCCCCCTGACTCTGCTCACCTCTTTCCCCCTCATGTATCCATCTGTAGGACTCCCTCCTGTTTTCCAAGGCGTGCATCAAACACTATAATTCTCCATTCTAAGACTCCTATGAGGCATTGTTCCTCTCCTATATAGTTACATGTATGCATTATAGTATGTACATACCACTGCATATGACAATTGTTTCTATCTTAGCTCATCTGCTAGACCGAGCTCCCTGAGGTCTTGGATTTTGACTGATTCACTTTTTAGCGTATTCACAGATCCTGGTAGAAATGTGATGTTAACAACTATTTGCTGAGTGAACATATTTTTCATTTCAGTCAGCTGACTCACTGGCTTAAACTGGTATGTGGGAACCTCTGGGCAGAAAGAGATCTGTATGCTTCCCAGAGGCAATCCATGCCAGCCTCTGGCTCAAGGCAAGCTGTACCTAGGTTTCCTACACTGCTGGTGTTCACCATGGTCATGTCCTCTTCCTCTTCCTCTTCCTTCAGATGTAATCAGAATTCATTTTCCAGTCTCCAGTCTCCCTTGCTGTGAGAGGTCATCATGTGACTAAACCATCGCCAGTGGAATGGGAGCAAAGTCATGTATACTTTGTCCCAGCCTGACCCATAGAAACCAATACTGTTTCATTCCCAGTGTCTTTCCCACTTGGAACCTAGAGAAAGTGCAGCCATGAGAGGAAAGGTGCCTGCATCCCTTGATGACCACAAGCAAAGCCTGTCTGGTGACCATGAGCAAGAAATTAACTCTTTGATAGTGGCAGAAGCCACAGACTACGGGAAGGCTACAGGAAGGATGGGACCTTGGAGGAATTCAAAGGTCAGGGATTTTTTTTTCCCATTCGCTATTGCAAAACATGTAAGTCACAGAACTTTAGAGCAAGAAGGTGTATATCCAGCCCCAAATTTTAACAGATAAGTAAATTGAGGGCTACAGTGGTAAGGCAACTCACCCAAGGTCACACAGTTACTTGGTAGCATAAAGAAGACTAGAATGTCAGTTTTCTTCCCTCTCTATACACCACGCTCTGAAGGCTGCCCCAGAGTGAGCTGGACCAGCTCTGAAAGGCCACACCACTCAGCACTGGTCCCCCTGTTATTCCCTGTTTCTGGAGACGGAATGACCACTGTAAAATGTTAAACACGGGTGTTAAGTCTCCATATCATAAGAAAAAAAGAATGGTTCGTAGGTTTGGGCCACCAGCATGAAAACTGAGAGTCTAAGATCAAAATATTAAGCGAAGTTCAGCAGGAATTATGGCTGGAATCCACAAGGAGTTACGGAGAACAGAAGGGAAATCAGCTGAAGGAACAGGGCTTCTGAAAATGTCTTTCCGCTCCATTTGACCCAGCCCCTCAACCTAAGCAGCATAGTGACCCAGAGCGTTTTGATAGTTGTTACAACTGCTTGTGGCATGGACTGCAATCCTCACAAAGAGCACTGCTGGCTACACTACAACTACACTACTACACAACTACACTACTACAACTGATGGTTCAGACATCGACAATGACAGGACGGGCAGAAATCCAAGAGCACACATAGATCACGTAACAGAGATCAGAAAGACGTGATTTACTACAGAGTCCTGTACAGAGCATCTTCGTTGGCATCAGAGATAACTGAGGCATTTGGGTTTTTAAAAAGTGAGGATAAGCACTGAGACATCAGGCATCTCGGGTATTTTTCAAAATCCTATCTTTTAAGGAAGTCTTCCCTGATTTCCCACTGGTTTCTCTCTGAAAGTTTAGCAACTTAATCTACAGAAATGTTTCCAGTGACAGCATCATCTACCAGTCCCTGTCTGTGCAGGGCAGGAAGGAACACATGTTCTTTTCCTGTCTCCACTGACTGCCAGGCAGAACACACTCAAAATGTTCATTTTCACCTAATTCCCAGCTGCAGTACCCCTTTATGTTTTTATGGCACTTTACGTTCTCTTTTTTTGTTTTGTTTTGTTTTGTTTTAGAAATGGAGCCTCGCCTTGTCGCCCAGGCTGGAGTGTAGTGGCGCGATCTCAGCTCACCTCAACCTCCGCCTCCTGGGTTCAAGCTGTTCTTCTGCCTCAGCCTCCTGAGTAACTGGGATAACAGGAAAGCACTACCAGGTCCAGCTAATTTTTTTTGTATATATATATATATATATTTTTTTTTTTTTTTTTGAAACAGAGTTTCGCTCCATCACCAGGCGCCAGACTGGAGTGCAGTGGCACGATCTCAGCTCACTGCAACCTCTGCCTCCCGGGTTCAAGCAATTCTCCTGCCTCAGCCTCCCAAGTAGCTGGGACTACAGGCGCATGCCACCATACCCAGCTAATTTTTGTATTTTTGGTAGAGACGGGGTTTCACCATGTTGGCCAGGATGGTCTCGATGTCTTGACCTCATGATCTGCCCACCTCGGCCTCTCAGAGTGCTGGGATTATAGGCGTGAGCCACCGCGCCCAGCCTTTTTTTGTATTTTTTAGTAGAGACGGGATTTCACCATGTTGGCCAGGAAGGTATCTATCTCCTGACTTTGTGATCCACCCACCTTGGCCTCCCAAAATGTTGGGATTACAGGCGTGAGCCACCGCGCCCAGCCAACTTTACTTTATCTTAATTGATCCTCATAACAAACTGTGAGGTGGGTACTATTATTATCTCATCTTATATATAAGAAAATTGCAGTTCAGAAACATTAAGTATCTTGTCCAAGGTCATTCTGTTCATAAATGGTAGACCTGGGACCTGAGCGCAAAGGGTTTGACTACAGAGATTGTGTTCTTATCACAATCTACTACCATCTTTCCGGAAGGGTGTGCACATACCTGTGTATGGGTGTGTACACACACCCAAGTGCAAGGCTTGTGGTGGGAGAACAGGGGAGTATAATTTCTTTCTGACCACTCCAACACTTTGAGTGAAAGGTCCACACCTAAGAGATATTGTATTGCTGTTGTTTACCAACATAATAACCATTTTTATTAACGCTTGTGTTTGTGAAATACTCACTATTTTTGAAAATTTTTTTATTCCAGAAATGAAGACTGGGTAAGCAATAGGACACACACGCAATGGGGCTGGGCAATGGTTGCCCCCATTCATTTGTACAGGAAATGTCCATTGCATCCCATTCCTGTGCTAAACCTGCGTGGGTGTTGCAGGACTCCTTGGACATAAGACCCTGTCCGGGCACCCACCACCATCATGCTTGAGACCCTGCCCTGGCGTCAGTCCTTCCGTGATGCTGACTGACAGTCTGTCGGGGCAGCCCCCGGGCAGGCCTTCAGATACCTGTCTAGATTATCTCTGTGGTGGATGTAGCCTTTGCCCCAGCATTCAGTGGTGACAAGGGAAGAATGTACTTTCATTCTTCCCAGGCTCTACCTGGGCGTGGTGGATGCTGCTGTCACTAGAAGGCTTCTGTAAATAAAGCCTGCTTAATCTCCTTAGCCGGATGGCTGTGTCAGCTGGGCTGGAGCCTGCAGGAAAGCAGTCCATGCTTTAGATTCCCCAAATTGTTAGAGGCCTTGGGTGAGCCACAGCAGATCCCCCCCACAGAAAGGCTTGCATTGGCTTGCCTGTTGTTCAGAGCGTGCTCTGTGGGGCTTCTTCACCAACCCAGAGAGTCTGAGCAAATTCCCTGGACACCAGGCAACTGGGCAATTTCCAGTGTTACGGCATCCACATTCTTCAATCCACTTATACCTCAATGGGACTGTCCCTTAGAGGAAAATGGGGCCAAATATTTGCCATTGGGCCCCAGGAAAATTCAAGGCTTAATGTTACCACCATCCTCGACCTCCAAAGAGTTTACCGTTTAAAATTGATTTATTGCCTGTTTTATGAAGCATCCCGTAGTTTTCATGTATACTGACTAGCCTATGTGTATCAGTTAGCTATAGCAAAATAGTGCTGCAAAAACAGCCCCCCCACCCAGCATTCAACAGCATACAACTATAAGCATATCCTGCTAGCTCAAGTATCAATCAGTGGGTCATCTAGGGGTTGGCTCACCCAGTATAAGCTCAGCTGGGCTTGGCTGCAGCTGTGAATTGATTTCTGGTTCTGCCCCATGTCCCTGCTGGGGCTACTGGCTTCCCAAGGAAAGTTCATCTCAGAGCAAAGGATGGGTGCATAAGAGGGCAAGACCAGCCATCTGAGCATATTGAAAGCTTTGCTCTTGTCCTGTCCTCTCACAGATCGTTGTCCAAAGAAAGTCCTAGGCCACACCCAAAGCCCAGGACAGAGCAGTACACGCTGCCCACCAGTAGGGCACGGCAAAGGTGTTTGTGTACATCACTGTGGGAGAGTGCAGAATGGGTGCCACGATCAGCCGGCCACCATGTAAAGTCAGAGAAAGGTGCCCCAGCTACTCTTAAACCTTCCAAAATAGGCTTCCAGTTAATTCAAAAGATGTCATGATATTCTCTTCAAAATTCTTCCAAATTCCTTTCATTTCAAATGCAGATAAACTTGGCTGTGCAATATTTTCAGAGAAGAGTAGGGAGAAGATGACACACACTGCAAAATCAAAAAGGCTGGGTCACCCAGCTTCAAAGGCAAAGCAGGACATGTGACTGGAAGGCTGTGTTTTGGTTGTGCTACGAAGGCGAGTCTTTGCGACTAAGCTCAAGCTCATTTCTTTTTCTTTTTCTTTTTTTTTTTTTTAATTGTACTTTGGGCTCTGGGGTACATGTGCACCTCCTGCATGCAGGATTGTTGCACAGGTACATACATGCCATGGTGGTTTGTTGTCTTCATCCCCCCCCCACCCCCGCACTCCCCGCACCCATCCCCACATCACCTACATCAGGCATTTCTCCCAGTGTTTATTCCTCCCCATCCTCCCCGCCCCCCCCATGCTGTCCCTCCCCTCCCCTTCCTCCACCCTGGTCTCATCTTGAGTAAGTATCAGCACATGTAGGACAGATTGCCAGCTCCCTTCCTCCCACCTCATGGCCCACCTTCACCTATAAGATTATTTGGGGACTTTTCCCATCACTTGGTATCGAGAAGTGAAGCAGTTTGCATTGTTTCCTTGCGTGGTACTGTTATTAAAAGTTTAATGTCCTACCTGTGTTTGAACTAGCTGTCTGTATGTCAAATTGGACTAACTTTAACCCAGGGGAATGTCAGGTAAACAGAGGAAAGCAATGGCAAGGTACTCACAATAAAATAAATAAACAAAAGGTTAAAAGGCACATTGGAATTCTTCAGGAAGGACCCCATTTTTTTTTTTTTTTGAGACAGAGTCTCACTCTGTCACCAGGCTAGAGTGCAGTGGCTCAATCTCAGCTCACTGCAACCTCCACCTTCCCAGTTCGAGTCTCCTACATCAGTCTCTTGAGTAGCTGGGACTACAGGTGCGTGCCACAACGCCCAGCTAATTATTGAATTTTTTGTAGAGATGGAGTTTCACCATGTTGGCCAGGCTGGTCTCGATCTCTTGTCTTCGTGATCTGCCCGCCTTGGCCTCCCACAGTGCTGGGATTACATGTGTGAGCCACTGCGCCTGGCCAAGACCCCGTGAAGTTGTCAAGGAATGCATTCTCTTTTTAAGACTGTTTTGCCATTGTCAGTGGTAATTAACTCCCAGTGTGATTATATTTGGAGATGGGGCCTTTGAAAGCTGATTAGGTTTAGATGAGGTCAAGAAGGTGGGGCCTCAGGATAGGATTAGTGTCCTAATAAGAAGAGACACCAGAAAGCTTCCTCCCTCTCTCTAGCCTTCATGTGAGGATACAATGAGTTGGCTGCCTGCAACCCAAAGAGAGAAGCCTCACCAGATCCTGACACTGCTGGCACCTTGATATTGGACTTCTAGTCTCCAGAACCGTGAGAAATCAATGTCTGTTGCATAAGTCACCCAATCGATGGCATTTTGTTATGGCAGCCCCAGCTAACCAATACATCATCTATGTTCTCGGCAACCTGCGCTGTCCTTTTACGTAATATATAGCATATCATTCATCCATTCAGTCTATCATTCATTCAAAGGATGTGTGCCTTATATGAGTCAAGCACTGTGCTGGACACCAGGGATACAGTGGTGAGAAAAACAAACACTCTCCAGAAAATGTATAAAAGATAATTAAAGAATTAAAATAAGATTAGTCATGAATTGATAGCTGTTAAAACTGGGCAAAGGACACGTGGAGTTATTTTCACTATTTACCCTACTTTGGCAAATGTTTGAAATTTTCCATAGTAAATGGTTTTTTAAAAGGAAATACAAGAATCGCACAACTAAATGCACAATTACAAATTTGGCAAGTATTCTGCGGAAGAGATAGATGGTGTCATAAGGGCACATAATGGGGAAAATCACCGTAAGGGTGGTGTGCTCAGATGATGCAATGAACGAGCTGATTTTTAAAGAATGAGTGGTCACTAAATAGCTGAAGGACAGCAGGAAGAGATTTCCAGCAGAAAGACAGCAAGAGCGCGGTGTTTGCCGTGGATGACGAACCACAAGAGCACAGGGATGAAGGAAGCCAAAGCGGCTGGGCCCTGGGGAACAGGGAGAAGATGCTGGGAGAGGATCCCGCCCGCTTCTGCCTCCTCCACCAGCCTGGAACAGCCAAAGGGAGCCTTAGGTCCTGTTCATCACTAGCCGTGCATAATGTCTAGGGTATCTAGGGTGTCTGGGAACACATTTGCAATGAATAGCGAATGAGTGACAGAACAAAGATGTGGCAGAGGAGGAGCCAGCACCCCACATGGTCAGGTAATCCATACCCTCAGATGTTCTCCTGCGCTTTAGGGATCCACTTCCCCCTCTACCTTCCCTCTTCTGAGGCTAACACTGGTTGGAGTGGGGAGCCAATCTTCCCCACCTCTGATGCCTCCTTCCTCTCTGCTTTTATTTCTGTGAGACAGAGTCTTGCTATGTCGACCAGGCTGGAATGCAGTGGCATGATCACAGCTCACCGCAGCTTCAACCTCCCAGGCTCAAGCAATCCTGCTACCTTAGCCTCCTCAGTAGCTGGGACTACAGGTGTGCACCACCACGCTCAGTTCATTTTTTTGTTATTTGTAGAGATGGGTTCTCCCTATGTTGCCCAGGCTGGTCTTAAACTTCTGGACTCAAATGATCCTCCTGCCTCCACCTCCCAAAGTGCTGAGATGACAGGTGTGAGCCTCTGCACTCGGCCTCCTCCTTCCTCTTGAAAGCACTTTCACCTGCTGTTGTAGCACAGGGCATCCTTGACTCCAGGCCTTCCTACTTCCCCTTCTCACTGTCACAAGGAAGGTGGAGGGAGCGGTGCATTTGATGAGGATGGGAGAAAAAGAGACAGCCCTTTCTCCTCTTTTTCTCTAGGAGGCCATCTGACCACACAAGCATGCTTTCTGTCCTGCTTCTCCATGCCTTCAGTTTTATAAGAGGCCTGACCCACGGAGAAGGCAGTGTGGCTCAGTGCTGCCGTGACTAACATACTATTCCGTGTTCCATCTTAGCGCTCCTGCCCAGAGACCTAAGCTGTATTCTCCAGTTCATCAATGATAGAAGTAATAGTTGTTGCCCCTGCCTTCCTCCTTTGTCTTATTTCTCTGAGGGATCTGAATCAGGGTAGGAAAGAGGTGTGTTATTGACTGGGCCTTCTCAGAGACCTTACATCGATGTACCCACCATCCCTTCCAGGGAACACCAATCCCTAGGGCTCCCAGCGATGGCCTGGACACCTATGACCTCTAGGTTACTGCCACACTTCCCCTTAAACTTCCTATCTCTTTGCTTTTAGTCCTTGCTGGAAGGTCTGACCCTTACTTTGATTCATTTATTTAATAATTAGGATTGGGAAGATTCCTTTTCTGGAAGGGTTTATCATTTTATGAGAGTACAATCACAAGAAAGAAGTACATTTAAAAAAAATAATAATAATTTCAGAGAGTGGTAAATACTATAAAAGTAAAAGAGGCAATGTAATGGAGAATATCTGTGGGCAATTTTAGTTTCGTGGTCAGGAAAGGGTATTTCAAAGGACGCCTGAATGACAGGAAGGAAGTTGCCATGTAAGCATGTGGAGGAAAGACATTCTGGGCAGAGGGAATAGCATATGCAAAGGCTCTGAGGCAGGAAGGAGCTTGATACGTTTGAGAAACAGGAAAAAAGAGATGTTCTGGCTGAAGCACCATGAAAGAAATGAGCATGACACGGGGTGGAGTGAGAGAGGCTGGCAGGAAACAGATCACATGGGGCCTAGTGGGCTGTGGTGAAGAGTGAGGCGTTTTGGTTGAAGTGCAAGAAGAAGCCATTGTTCACTTTCTTGACTAGAAGCTCCTGGAAATTTGGTGTTCTTGACCCTACACTATATTCCATCTACTTTGACCCCTCTTTGCGACATATCAGGAAGAACCCTGGGTTTTTCCTGTGATACTTACTGTTCCCATGACAAGTCATCGCTCTTGTCAAGTTTGTTTTTGTTTTGTTTTGATTTTTTAAAAATATAATAAAGGGTCCATGCTTAACCCAAAGAAGTGAATCACTAACGGTAAAATATCAGGCAATTCTGAGGAAAAACCTTGGGGATCCCTTCAGGTCTCCAGACTAGGCAACGCCCTGCTTGGTGTGTGCATAATTCTAGATTCAGGGACAAGTACAGTAAAAATGGGAGAGAAGAGTAAAAAGAAGTGCTAATTATCTAAGCAAAGAACCCAAAAAATTGGAAGTGCATCTCCCAAAGAAAGAAAGAACACATGCCACACTCCTGGGGAAATCCCCTTCTTAACCAGCTGAACACTTTTTAAAGGCAGAACTGAACAGAAAAAGGAGACAAACCTTATTACCTAAGCAGTCTTAAGGGGTTTTTGTTCAGAGTAGATGATTTTGGAGAATGTGGGTGGGGGAAGATTCTCACGCTTAGCTGAAAAATATCCCATCCAAACTGAAAAACCCCATTTTTTCCACTCTGTCCTGCCAAAACCAAACTCCAAGCTGGTGGGTCCTCAGCTGTGACTATTGCCGGCGCTGCAGATGCACAGAGAAGGGCACCCACTAGGAAGCTCCCGAACTCTTAAACCAGCCAGAAATTAACTTTGTGCCAGGCTAACCTGATTGGCTATCGAGCCCTTCAGATTCATCTGGAGATGACGATGAGGGTTTTGTTTCCAGTAACTGAGTCTCCCAACTGGGAAAAGGCTTCAGAGGTCATAGCCTGCCTATATCACAGGACAATTGGAATTTCTCCTGATCGTAAAACATCCCAGAATCACAAAGGGTCTCTAATTCATAGATCTTTAGAAAACCTCAGTAAGGTGCCCTCGACTCTGCTCTAAGCCTCATACCTTCTGGACTCACAGTTTCCAAATAGTTCTTGTGCAGCTGGAGTCAGAAGGTTTCAGTATTATTTGGAGCACTTCTTCCTTTGATCTGTGTGCCATGCTATCAGGAGCAGAAATCAGAAAGAAGCATTCTGCTTTGCTACTTAGCCAAATGAGGAACCACTAAATCCCCTGGAAGGTCCCCCTCTCTTGAAGTGCCACAGGGACAACTTGGCTGAGAGCCCAGCAGAGGAAGCTGGGAACCTCTTCTTCTTCGAGATCTCTATCTACAAATTGCAGTCTGAAACCTGCCATATAGAGATAGTGAGAGCTATAGGCCTGGATACGCCAGGTACCAGTGCAATCAAAAGTGAACAAAACTATTACAAAAAAACAAATGAGGTATGCAGGGAAGAAAGAATGTCCCACGCTTGTTTGAGTTTAGTTCCTGTCTGAGCATGAGGCAGGATGGGGTTTCTGAAATGTCCCCCTTCTCCTCCCCCCTTCTGAGTTCAATTCCTTTCAACCCAACCAACTTCTATTAAATGTCTGTACTGTGCCAAGCTGACTCTGACATGATTCCAGGCTTGGAGAGCTCACGATGAGGTGGAAGAGTCAGCTAGCAAGAACAGGGGTCCACTGGTCCAATCCAGCCTGCTGCCTGTGTTTGCATGGTCCATAAGCTAAGAATGATTTTCACTTTTCACTTTTTTCTTAAATCAAAAGAGGAAGTATATGTTGTGGCATGTGAAAATTACATGAAAGTAAAATTTAAATGTCCCACGCCCGAGTTTCCCTATTGCCCGTGACTGCTTTTGCCCTAAGTGGCTGAGTTGGTGCAACCAACACCATAAGGCCTTGCAAAGCCTAAAACATTTACTATGTAGCTGTTGACAGAAAAAGTCTTCTGACTCCTAAGCTAGAATTATGTCCCTAGCAGCTTTTGCACAAAAGATAATACTGTAAGGTCATTTCCAAAGTTAAGAAAAACTCAGTGTTATCCAAGCATTCTTGCGTATACTGTTATGTATAACAAATGACTTAATAACCTGGCTTAATTGCCTCTCTGTCATGTAGATTAGGTGTGGGCTGGTACAGTACAGCAAAAGGTACTGGAGATGATAAGGGTCATGGGTGATACTCATATGTGGACTGCCCAGGTTCAAATCCAAGCCCCACCACTAATGAGAGTGTGACCTTAGACAACTTGCTTCACTTCACTCTGCCTCAGTTTCATAATCTATAAGTTGGACATAATAAACCATCTACATAATACAGTTTTCCTAAAGATTATTTCATTAAAAAGGTATAAAACATCTAAAACAGTGCCTGTCACACAGGAAGTGTTAGCCATTATTATTATAAGAAAAGGTACAACTTTTGTTTCTTTAAAGCTTACTGACCATTGTTTAGCTATTAGTGATGCTGTCTAATATTTACTGTGCTTTTCTGATGAGGTTGGTTTGCTTGTTTGTTTTAAAACAATCCTTGGCAATTAGTGAAAGGAAACTTAACTAGTTGCAAAATCAAGGGGAAACCTCTCCAGGGAAAATCCATAACAAAGACAAGACATAAATTCATTTTCTACCAATGTAGGCACATATAGGGACCAGCTAAGAGTTAACCCAATAAGATAAGCAGGAAGCGTTTTTCTCTCTATCATTAAAAAGTCTCTTTATGGTAGCTAAATACAGAGCAGAGAATTCAAAAAGTTAAAGGGAGAAATTTAAACAACAACTACACATTAACTCTTATAAAGAACCACAATAGAATAAAAAAGCTAGTGATTGGCTATTCAAAATAAATGCAGACCCCTCTAGTAGGTGAAAAAGTCATTCAGAACTGTTTAATAACTTTCAAGTTAAGTATCAAGATTCTTAACACTTTCCCATGTATTATATTATTTTGAACTCGGATCTAATTTTGAACAAGTAGAAATTAGAGAGTAATTTAAATGGGTGCTGTGAACTTCATAAAGAACCACATTTTTGTAGAAGATGCGCTGCAGAGCAGACCCCAAACTGTATGGCTATTTTTAAAATTATGTTTACCTATAGGAAAAACTTGAGGCCTCTAGACTCTGTGGGCAGACATCAGCATTCTTTGAGGGTACCCTAGGTGCACAAAGACCACTAGGAAGAGTTCAGCTTCTCTGAGGCTTGCTCTGTGATCTCCAACCTTTGAGAGACAGTATCATTAAGTGAAAAAGGGGGCGGTGACCCTGGTTAAGAAGTTACGACCACCACCTCTCACCATCTAGCTGTGTGACCTTCAATAAACCATTCACTTCTCTGACCTCAGCATGCTCATCTAAAACAGTGGGGAAGCTGACTGGCTGAACTTTAGGTTTCCTATAAATTTTCAGATACCATGACCTTTAAGTTGCAAACTAGCAAGTAACTTTTGTCATCTCTGCTACTGTATTTGGTCAACTCTTGAGGGCCTACAGCAGAGGCAGGTGGAAGGAAAAGGAATGGGTAAAATGAGTAAGGCAACTTACAGATATTCTAAACCTTTATTTTCTCCTATTAGAGAAACTCATAAGAAACAAAGAGGATTGTATTCGGTTTGACCTTTCTTCCTCCTATTAAACATATGTCATGGCCAAGCTGAAATGTACCATGGTCCATGCCCTTAACGGGCTCACAATGAGATGGAAGAATTGTCTATAATTGTGTCTGTGGCAAGTTTCTGTACGAATTGACTGTACAATCAATAAAACTAAAGATCCCTTTAGTTGCAAAAAGTAAAGCATTTATCATTTCATTTGAACCACAATTTGGCATGCCCCATTTCTTTTCCTATCCTCATCTCTCCTGACTTCCCCACTCATCTTCTTAACTTTCATCAAGCAAATTCACCACTTTGCTTTGCCTTTTCAAAGTTCAGACTATTTTCTTATACATTAGATACGATACTTGGCTCTTCAGAAGTGGGGATGACTGCAGCCACCACGTGCAATTATATTGCTTTAAAAAGACAAAAATAAAGAAGTGGCGTGGCTGAGGGTGGCCACTGCCTACCTGTTAGAGCTGTAATTCTCAGACCTGTGGAGCCTATCACACCCTGATTTTGAAACACCAGAAAGAAAAACAATAAATATTCTCAGAAAGAGATGTGCTCCTGAAATTATGGGCCACCATCTCCCAAACTGTGTAGTGAGCAACAAGTAGACACGGTGAGAGTAATGAAAAGGCACATCAGACCTCAAAAGGCAAATTTTTATTTTGTAAATGAGTTAAAACTGGCAAGTTTTAACTGGAAAGAGCTACAAGCATTTGATATGGGGAGGGAGAAGGACACAGGTGAGGGAATGTGAAAGATTTTCAGAAGGTCTTAGAGGCCCTGAGGAAGCAGAAGAAACATGGAGGCTGGGAGCTGCAAGATCTGTAAGACCTGAAGCGTTCTGATGCGATCTGGGAGGTCAGTGGAATGGGCAGCACTGGGAAAGGTATCTTAACCAAGAGAAGCAAAGGAACTGTAAAGGTTTCAAGCAAGTAAATAAAACCAAGCTGCCCTGAGCAGGTACAGATGGACAAATCTGTACCTGTCTTGGACCTGGGGCTCTCCCCACACAAGTATTTGCACACAGACTAGGTGGCTATTTGTATGACAGTAAAGAATCCCTGAGGGGAAGCGTTACCTCTGGAAAGGTGAAGAAGAGAGGCTTACTGCTGGAACTACTGTCTTTGAAGGAGTACTGTGTCTCCACCACGAGAACATCTTTACACCCCGCAAAGGCAGGGATTAAAAAATGTTTATTTAGTTTTTTTCTGAGATGGAGTCTTGCTTTTGTTGCCCAGCAGCACAACGTTGGCTCATTGCAACCTCTGCCTCCCGGGTTCAAGTGATTTGCCTGCCTCAGCCTCCAGAGTAGCTTAAATTACAGGTGCCTGCCACCACACGAGGCTAATTTTTTTGTATTTTTAGTAGAAACGGGGTTTCACCATGTTGGCTAGGCTGGTCTCAAACTCCTGACCACAGGTGATCCACCTGCCTTGGCCTCCCAGAGTGTAGGGGATTACAGGCATGAGCCACCGCACCCAGCCTAAAAAATGTTTAAACCGATGCGTTCACTGATAGAACCCAAGTACTCAGAAGAGTGCCTGGTTATACAGTAGGTGCTCAGTAAATTTGTTGTATAAATGAATTATACTAATTCCCAGGAAACCATCATTTTGAGTTTGTCTGAGGCTTGCCAAAAACCCAACACACACAGAAGAGAGACAGGTGCAGGCAGATCCTGCCTTGTCTCCTAGATTAGTGCCCTGAGTAGTCAGTTCTTCAGGAGACAGAGGTCTGGGGAATTATTGCAGAAAAAAATATTTATGGGGGTGTGGAGGAAGTAAAACAGAGCAAATGCAAAGCTGAACTGCAATATGGTTATGACAGCCCCAGATGATCTCAAGAGGAGCTCTGGGACGAAAACGGCTTCTAAGAGTTGTCCTGTCCTGAGGGAAGTGGAGGAGACCTCTTCATACCCCCATCCACCTGTCAATGGATGTGGAGCGTGTGACCCTGGGTTAGATGGTTCTTTTTAGCAGAGGGCAATTCCTAGAGATGGACTCAGATGGGAGTTACCAGCCACCTACACTTCCAGCAGCTGGAGGAATGAATGCTTCATCCTGAAGGTAGATTCTGGGCAGTACATCACAGCATTCATCACAGTTGAGTTTTTTTCTGTGAGTTTGGAAGTGGGGAGGAGAATTACATCATTTGTGTACCCCACACTGGAGGTACATCTTTGTTTCATCTTTGTTCTTGGTAGCAGCTCACAGAAACCAATTCTGGCTCCCTTAAGCTACTTAGGAAAGAAGAAAGAGAACATAAATGGATAAGAAGCTGCAGAACTAGACATGGACACAGAAGAGGGATCAGAACTGGCATCAGAGCAACTTCTGGATGACCTCTTTTACCACTGCCCTGTGAATGAATGCACCCCACTCTTGCGTTTTGTTTTGTTTTTTATTATTGTTACAGCTTTCTCTTCAAGATCTTAAGTGTCAGCATAGATCATCTAATTGGCTTAGCTTAGTTCATGTACCCACCATTAGCTAGAGGTAAACATGGAATGGTCCCATTAAAATTGCACAGTGGGGGCAGGGAGAATGTATGCTGAAATACACATACATATTACATATACACAAACTCAAAAAGTGCCCAATAACTAGCTAGAAGGATTGATTCCTTCTCCCCTACCGAGGCAAAAAAGTATGAACAATTGACTCAAACATCACTGTTGCAGAGAGGGTGGGAAACACCTCACGAAGAGTCAGCTCACACTTCCAGGTCACCAAAGAGGATGGCATTTTAAAATGAGCAAGATACAATTCTGATAATCTAAACAGGATTCTTTTCTAAAGGGAAAAATAGGAGCAATGTCCTCATTTTCCAGAGAACAAAATAGCAAAGCTTGTTTTCAAGAGTAAACAAATTAAAATCAGACCTTTCTGCAATCTTCTGCTACTCTTTTGCCTTTGCCTTTATTTGCTTGTTTCCTTTTATACCTAATCCTGTAGGTCCTTTGCCTTTTTAAGTGGATTATCCCATGGAAGTTAAGACTAAGCAAGGCAATGAAAAGGAGACAGAGTTTCTATTTGCTGCTCATAAGTGCTAGGTAAGCCAAGGCTAACCGTGGGTAATCTTCAGATTACTTCTATAACGTCGTAAGTTGTATATTATGCTGCTCTTTCCCCAGGAAATAGGGAGATGTCGTCACTGAGACTAGCACAGTATCAAACAATGAGTAGCCACTCAATATGTGTTGGAAAAGACTAAGGAACAGAGAAAAAGAGGAAAGAAGAGAGGAAGAGAGGAAGGGAGAAAGGGCAAAGAAGGTTGCCCTTTGACTCATAAGCTTTTAGATTACAGGTGGAAAACACATCTTACTCACTTATGACCTTTCCTGACTAGCAACCGTGTGGCAAGACCTATAAGGAGACTTGGGGGATGGGAGCCAGGAACTATTGAGAAATCTTCTGATTAGTTGAAGAGTATGGGTTTTTCTAAGTCTAGAGCAGGGCACATTTTGAGAATCTTTTACTAATTGGTGATGAACTTCAAAAACTATTGAAAAGCTAATAGTTTTGAAGGGAAGACATGAAAAAGAAATTCATAAACCATTTCTAATCTGACAATCTTATTTTATAGATGAGAATGCTGAGGACTAGAGAAGTAATGAAAGACTTCTGCTCCTATCCAACGTGGAGTAGCAGGGACCATATTTACTTCCCCACTCACACTGGACAGAAAAAAAAAACCAACAAAGTATATATCTATAACTCTATAACTATATCTATATTTACATCAATCAATGGTTTTTGGACATTTGATACCAGGCAGCACAGGACAGTGATCCGCAAGATAAGGGAAACAAATAAGTTGAGTTTCCCTGGTTCCTGCCTCAAAAGAGTTTCAAGGGTACAGCACAGGGAGGGGAAATCCAAGCAGAACCCAGCGGTCTCTCTAAGTTGAGGAAATGAATCTGGGAATCTGGGAGGGTCAATGGAGCTAGAGTTCCCAGGGCAGAACATCAGTGTATTAGAGAGGAGAGAACTGCAGAGAGAGAGAGCAGCAGAGGTCAGCAGAGGGTTTCCCAAAAGTCTTCAGCTGGTTACCAGTCAGTGAATGTGTGTGAGGAAACTGTCCAGACCAGCTGGAAAGGAGCAGATGATGATCTTGACACTTACACAGGGCTGCAAATATTTCATTATCCCATTCCCACCAGGGTAGAAAACTATAATTCATGGAGCAATGGGTGGAGTACTTACAAAAGTGTTGCCTCAGTAATGAAGAAAAATAGCCCTAAAGTAAAGACTTCCAGGTTGTACCTAACGAAGCTCAAAAGAATGCCCCAAAGGGGTCAAACTGTTTCCAAGTAACATAACTTTAGAACAGAGTTTAAAATTATTTTTAGGAATACAAAAATATCTAGTGCCCAATGAGGTCAAATTCTTGATAGCTGCCATCAAGTGAAAAATTACCAGACATTAAAAAAAAAAAAAAAAAAAAAACAGAAAAGTAACACTCATAAAGAAGAAAAGAAATTGATCAATAGAAGGAGATCCAGAAATGGCACAGATGATAGAGTTAACAGATAAGGACAATGAGAGAGTTGTAATCTATACATTCAAGAAGTAAAAGATAGAGCATGTTGACTAGAAATACGAAAAATTTAAAAGGACTCAAATTGAACTTCTAATGATGAAAAATATATGTGTAATAAAAATGCACTGGATCAAATCAATATCAGATTAGACACTGTAAAAGAATAAAGTCAGTTGGGCACAGTGGTAACCTTAGCACTTTGTGAGGCCAAGGTGGGAGGATCTCCTGAGGTCAGGAGTTTGAGACCAGCCTAACCAACATGGTGAAACCCCGTCTCTACTAAAAATACAAAATTAGCTGGGCATGGTGGTCCATGCCTGTAATCCCAGCTACTCAGGAGGCTGAGGCAGGAGAATCACTTGAACCCGGGAGGCAGCAGTTGTGGTGATCCAAGATCATGCCATTGCACTCCAGCCTGGGCAACAAGAGTGAAACTCCGTCTCAAAAAAAAAAAAAAAAAAAAAAGTCCTCAAGTAAAAACTTCTCAATTCACAAGACAGAAAAAAAACGCAAAAAGAGAACAAAGAACAGGTAAGACACAGAGAAAAATAATAGTACAAGGACACATCAATAGTCACATTAAATGTAAATGGTCTGAACAGCTATTAAAGGGCAGAGATTGTCTGACTGACTAGCAACCAAGCAAGACTCAATTATACGCTGCTTACAAGAATTCTCTCTCTCTCTCTCTCTCTCTCTTGCAATCTCTCTCCCCTAATATATACATAATATAGATATAAGAATGAATTAAAAGAAAGCCAAAGCAGCTATATTATTATCAGACCAAGTAGAATTCAGAGCAAAGAATATTACCAGGACATTTACTAATGGCAAAGAGATCAATTCCCCAAGATAATCCTAAGCAATTATGCACCTAACAACAGAGCTTTAAAATAGATGAAGCAAAAATTTACTAAACTTCAGGAGAAGTAGAGAAATCCACAATTATAGTCTAGGATTTCAACAATTCTTTCTCAATAATGATAGAACAAGTAAACAGATAATCAGTAAGTATACAGAAGAATTGGAAAACTCTATCAACCAACTTGACATACTTGACATTTATAGAACACTCCCCAACAACAGCAGAATACAGATTCTTTTCAAGTATACTCAGAACATGTACTAAGATAGGCCAAGTCTTAATACATTTAAAAGGATTTAAGTTTTACCAAGTATATTCTAAGTATATTCTCTGACCATAATGGAATTGAATTAGAAATCCAGAAGTAAACTCACTCACATACAGTCAGTTGATTTTTGACAAAAATGTCAAGGTAATTTAATAGAGAAGGTAAGTTTTAATGAATGGTTCAGGAAAGTTTAGTTAACTATACGTTAAAAAAAAGAAGAAATTCAACCCTTACTTCACACCATTTACAAAAATGTAAAGAGCTAAAACTATAAACCATGTGGAAATCACAAAATCACAGAAGGAAATATTAGATATCTTGAGTTTAGCAAAGATTTCTTACATATGATACACGAGAAAACAAAAACTTTGAAAGACAATAATGGCAAAGGTAAGTACCTAAAACCTCTGTCAGTCTTCTCATGACTGATGATCTCTGAATCACTGGGGCCAGCTTGCTTTCAGTGGTACCAGGCCACAGTTGATTAACGGCATGCCAGTGCTACTCATTCCTCTCCCAGGGTCTACACAAAACCCTCCTTGCTTTTTCTACATTTCCCTGTGAGTGTCTTCATTGCTGTTCTTTAATTTACTTTATTTTTAGTATAAAGTATGTGAGATATACAGAAAGCTTAAAGAATACCCATGAACGCACCACCTGACTTAACATCTCATTTTGTAAAATTATTTTTATTTTAATTATTATGGGTACATAATAGGTGTATGTATTTATGGGGAACAGATATCTGCATTCCCATGTTTGTTGCAGCACTATTCACAATAGCCAAGATATGGGATCAACCTAAGTATCCACGAATGAATGAATGGCTAAAGAAAATGTGCTATGTATGTACAGTGGAGTATTATTCAGCCATAAAAAAGAATGAAATTCTGTCATTTGCAACAACATGTGTGAAACTAGAGGACATTATGTCAAGTGGAATAAGCCAGGCACAGAAAACTATCTGGTATGCAGCTATTTTTTGCTGTCAAGAATTTTTGCTTCTCAAGGACAGGGAGCATAACTTCAGTCTCATCAACTCTAGCACAATGTCCAGTAGACAGTGGGTATTAAGTAAATGCTTGAAGAGAAAGAAAGAGAGAGAAAGAGAGAGGTTGCAATCACTCGGCTACCCTCTGGATTAACAATGGCCTTTCTTCCCCTTTGAAAACAGACTCCGGACTTAAGAGGGTGAGACAAGTGAGGCATGAGACACACTTGCGGGACTCTGAGAGTGAGAGTCTCTCTTAGCACCCTTAGCACTTCTCTCGCCTTGAGAAGAAGGCTGTGTGTGATTGAGATAAAGCTCCAGGTAAAGAGGTAAAGATCTTAACTCAGTGCTCTGAGCTCCACTTCCCCTTTGTTGTCTCTCTTATGTGGTTTCAGTTTGGATTCTACTTTTAATAACACATATACTCGGCCGAGCACGGTGGCTCACACCTGTAATCCCAGCACTTTAGGAGGCCGAGGCAGGTGGATCACAAGGTCAGAAGCTCAAGACCAGCCCGGCCAAGATGGTGAAACCTTGTCTCTACTAAAAACTACAAAAGTTAGCCAGGCTCAGTGGCAGGCGCCTGTAATACCAGCGACTTGGGAGGCTGAGGCAGGAGAATCGCTTGAACTCAGGCAGCAGAGGTCGCGGTGAACCGAGATCACACCACCGCACTGCAACTGGGGCGACAGAGTGAGACGTCATCAAAAATAATGATAATAAGTAACACATACACTCACACCAGACTCCCTGTCTCTTCCACCAGTCCTCTCCTGTACCCTTCCACTGCCACTCAGCCTCCATTACTCAGATGCCCCACGGTGGCTGCTGCCTTGAGTCAAGCTGTGATCAAGGTCACCTCCCCAACATGCTGTTCTGCCAAAGCCCATTTTCCTGTCTTCCTGGTGCATTGACTGGCTGGCTCTTCCTAGAAACTGTCCTACTTTTTTTTCTCCTCCAGCATTGCAAGTTGTATTTAGGGCCCCTATGATTCATGTCAAAACCCTGCCTTCCACCTTCTGCGGGGAGTACTCCAAATAGAGAATGTACGATCAGAGTGGGCTGAGCTGGCCTTGTCCCTTTTGTGGAGATGATGATATGGAGGATTCAGTGGGTTTGGGAAAGGTGTACGAGGAGGGAATGTGCTACGAGGCAAGCTAAATGCCACTGTGGTTAGAAATCTCTGTTTTCTAGCAATTGTGGGGCGGCGGGACTACCCCTCTTTCTAGAAGTCAAACAAACCTTAGAAAACCAGTGCAAATGAACCTTTCTGCCCTGTATTTCTCAAGACCCATGGCTTTGCTTGTAACCAAAGTCCTCTGAAGAGAAATACCAGTTCCTAGCCCAGGCTTTAGGTCACTCTCCTCCCCAGAAAGAGGGAGGACAGATTCCTTTCCCTTATCAAAGCCAAGGATCTGACTTAGAATAACAGAAACTTGGGTTGGGAGGGCTCCCTCAAGAAACATTTCATCCATTCCCCGGCCTTCAGCTGAGTTTTCATTTACTCCTGTACGAAGAGACCCTCCCCGGAAGCAGCCCCTACTTACTCACACTTTTTTGGTGATTGGCAACTCCATGAACACGACGCAGACTGGAAGACCACCTTTCTGAGCTATGACGTAGACATCACATGCTTTAACACAAGACCAGTTTCTCTTGTCTTGTTCCTCATGGAGAAGGGAATAGAAAAGACAGGGGGCTGAAAGGGGGTCAGAGACAGGAATGGAAATGGGAACCGAGACAAGTGAGTTCAAGGCTGAAGGCACTCAGTTCTATCTAAGCTCTTGCTATTCAAAATGTGGTGCATGAGACAGGTGCGTCAGCCTCACCTGGGAGCTCAGTAGAACTGCAGAGTCTCAGGCCCCACTGCAGACCCACTGAATCAGATTCTGCATTTTTGTCAAGATCACCAACTGATTCATTTATGCATTAGGTTTGAGGAGCAGTGGGCTGGGGCTTATTCTCCGTCACTCACTGTAAATGTTGGGGCAGAGCTTCACCCCAGAGCTGGATTCTGTGTCAGAGCATCTGAATCTGTCTGTATACAGCACACAGAGCCCTCAGCCCTCGCCAGGGCTCAGTTACAGAATTATCAAAGCCATCCAGCCCAACCCTTTTGACTTTGAAGGAGAGCGGGAGTGTTTCCCCAGATGGATGGATCGATCTAACTTTGATCACATGCAAAGCTCTTCCTGTGTGCTGAGCTATGGCTATGCCCACTACACCACCAACATAGCTCCACCTTGGAGCTGGTTTTCAGCGTATTACAGGGAACTTCATTTTGCTGGACAGTGATGTTTTTCTCTTTATGTGTGTGTGATTCATTCGGATTGCTTCTTTTTGTTTTTTAACAAGGGGTAGTTTTTGTGTTTTTGAATGACACCCCTGTGGCCCCCGTTACCCTAACCCCCTTTGATGCAAGGCCTCTGTTTTTAAGCATCAGGGTTCTGCCACCCGGACCTGGTGAGGCATATTTAAAGCTGTTTAAATTGACAGACCGGGCAAACAGGATTAACTCGGTGGGCCCAGAAGGGGAGGTGGGGGCAGGGGTAGAGTTGCAGAATGGTTTACATGGATGAGCAGGACAGCCGGCTGGGCTGGGAAGGGGCCTATTGCTCGAGCCAGCCAAGAATTCTCGATCTGGGAGGTAGGCAGAGAGTTTGCAATCTGCTCGTGATTGGATTAGACATGGTGTGAAATTCGGAGCAGGGCTACGCGGCTGGGGCTGGGGCCCAGGCTGCTGTGGGGCCAGGCTGCCGAGGCCCCGCTGAGGAGACCGTGTCGGGATGCCTGTCCCTGCCCCAGCAGGCCTTGGCGACAGTGTCAATGTCACAGCCCTCGGAGGCTCCCCCACAGCTGGGCCGTGTTGTCTTCCCACACCACTGAGCCTTCAGTGCTTTCTCAGGGAAAGCAGAGGCCGCCTGGGCCCCCATTCACAGGGCCCTTTCACCCTTGGCCTCTCAGCGGTGGCCTGGACTGTGGAGGAGTGAGACGCCTCCGTCTTTCAAGTCTTTGGGTTCTGAACAGCTCCCTCTTGATATCTTTTTTCGCCTTTTTCTTTCTTTGTCTCGTTCTCATCTTTCGAGTTTTTCGCTCCCTCTCGCACAATCTGTTTCATTCAATAGGACGCCGCTCCATCTGGATTTGTTCAAGGGCCCAGATCAACTTGGGTTTTCCACTTTTTCAGGGATTTGGAGGTTCTGATTAACCTCTTTGAGGATTTCGAATGTTATTCCAGAACCCTAATCAGACAACTGTGGAGATGGGGGGTAGGAAAGGGGGGTGTGGAATTCGTCATCACGGAGACATTGACAGTGTCTGACTGAGGCAGTCACACAAGGTGCAAGGCTAAAGTGACCGGCGGGTGGGGGCTGAGAGGAAGAAGATAAAGGATGGAAATGGATTTGAATGGGCATTCCTAAAGCACATCTAATAACGAGAAGGGCTCTTTTTGTCAGGAGAGCCAGTCTGCCGTTAGTGAGAGCCAGAGTATGGACACCTGGATTCCTGGCAGAGAACTAGACGTCTCTTGACCTCCTTTCTGGCTCTCGTCTATTAAAGGCAACTTAAAAAAAAAAAACAAAGCAAACAACTCTAAGCTACCTTGCCCACCTATAGAAGTCTTTAATTCTAACTCTGTCTCCTTAGCTACTATACAAGCACAGCTTTGGTTAAGTTTTCTTTCTTCTCCATCTCAGCTTCATTGTGTCTGAAGCGGAGGTGTGGGTGATCACATTCCCTTCATCGGCTTTGAAAAGTCCTCCATCTGTTGATCCGGGAAAGACCTCCCAAGTGCATCTACTTATATGACGGTAGTATTTCAGAGCAGAGAAAGATCATAGAAACAAGCTCCGTTTCTTCACAAATAACGAACTTGAGAACTCTTGAGCCCCAGTATCACTTCAAAGTGTCCAGTCATCTCACCAGCTCCCCGTTGTTAAATGGTCAGTCCTCTTAACAGTTAGGGCAAAGCTTGAAGTAGAACACAGGTCTCACACTTCCTGTTCAGGACTCTTTTCTCTTCTGCTTGTTGGGTCCACATGGCTCTGCCTCCAAAGACATCTGAGCTTGGTTCCCAACAAACCACAAAAGGCTTGTTCTTTCTGTGATAGCCAGGAAAGTACCTGTCAAGAGGGTACCTTTCTCTCTCCCCCTCTCCTATATTCTCTCTTGCTCTGAGTGCACACCTAGGTGAAGGAGAGCATGCCTGGCCTCTCTTGGTCACAGGCATAGTTACTGACTTCTCTCTCAGCATGGGACTTTAGTGCCTCCTTGATGCCTTTTAGAGTGGATATCCTGTATCAGTAAATATACTTCATATCATGGGCCAATTTGGATCCATTTGCATTGTCTACTCATGTTCCAACTCTGGGTCCACCACAGGAGAGTGCTGGGATTAATAGGAATGCCCACCGTGGATGAGGAAAAACTGCAACTTCTGAGCTTGGTCTCAAAGGCAGGATGGCACACCTCTGAGAGGACATGTGTCCTCAGATCTGTACTAGCTCCACCTATATGTCCAAAGCCAGCCACTTCTCCTTCTAACGAGGGTGCCTCCCTCTCTTGCTACAGGCTGCAGCATGCTCAGGGCTTCCCTTGCCTTTGCGTGGTCGTTAAAATGAGCTGTTTTTCTGGTGGAGAGAAAAAGCTTTCTGAACACTTCAATCACCAATATGCAAATCAAAACCCAATTATACGGACACCCACAGGTCATGGGACTGCCGACAATGTTCCCAATTCTGCAGGCATCTTCCACCCACAGTTGTCAGTGCACCATTCGTGGCGGCAAGTCTCCAAAGGTGGCATCCCTATAAATCTTCGCCTCCCTGTACTTGGACATGCTTCTCTAATTCAGACAAGGAGACAGGGTCTATTTCCCCTCCTCTGATTCTGAGCTGGCCTGTGACTTGCTTGGACCCATAGAATTTGGCAAAAGTAACTTTTGGAACTTCCATGCCCAGGTCTTCAGCGGATTGGTAGCTTCTGCTTCCTCTCTCTTTGGAAGCCAGCTGGGATGTGAGGAGTCCAGCTTGCTTAAGCCCACAATGCTGTGAGGAAACCCACGGTGGCCACGTGGAGAGACCTCATGGAGGAGCACCAAGGCATCAGACACATGAATAAAATCTTCTTAGATTTTCAGCCCAGCCCAGGCACAAGTGAATGACCCCAGATAACAGGTTATGATGAGAACTGACTCGCTGAGTCCTGCCCAAATTCCTGGCCCAGAGAATCATGAAAAATCACAAATTATTGTCATTTTAAGCCACTAAGTTTTGGAGGGGTTTGCTCCACAGAAATAAATAACTTGAAACACTGTCTTTGGTGATTGTAGATGTGGCACAGTCCCAGTGGAGGCCATCACTTCTTTGACCATCTTGTTTTGCTCTTGCCTGGGGAGGCTGGAGATTGCCTGTGGCAAGCAATGCACAGGTGCAAGCTGAGTCCACCAATCATCACAACTTCTTTAAAAAGTCAGTCTACCACTGGTGTTTCGTGCATTGCCTGCAAACCACCAATATAACTGCCTTGGTCCTCGGAATTGAGGGAATCACTCGGCTTTCTTGACATTGTGTACAGAGGATGAGGACAGGGCTGGAATGGTATGGCACAGCTTTGGAAAGGAACATGTGGGTCTATTACATTTCTCTGAAGCCCACTGCCTGATGTCTCTTTCAGTCTTCATTTCCTTAGGTCCTTCACTTCTTAGGTTTGTGTGCCCATCTAAGTAAGAGTGATGCAGCTTCAATTACATGCAGGTAATTTCTTTTTCTTTTCTTTTTTTTTTTCTTTTTTTTTTTTTTTTTAGACGGAGTCTCAATCTGTTGCCAGGCTGGAGTGCAGTGGCACGATAACGGCTCACTGTAACCTCCCCTTCCCAGGTTCAAGCAATTCTCCTGCTTCAGCTTCCCGAGTAGCTGGGACTACCAGCGCATGCCACCACACCCAGCTAATTTTTTTATTTTTAGTAGAGATGGGGTTTCACCATGTTGGCCAGGATGGGCTCAATCTCTTGACCTCGTGATCCACCCGCCTTGTCCTCCCAAAGTGCTGGGATTACAGGTGTGAGCCACCGCGCCTGGCTATGCAGGTAATTTCTAGTTTAACGTCAGGGTCATTGTTTTGATCCATCTTCCCAGAAAGTCTCATCATTCCTTGCTGAGAAGTTCTAGAGTAAAAGCTCTTCTTGTCATGTCAATTCCCTGAGTCTGAACAGATCTTGTTCTAAGACCCAATACTCTGTCCCTGCCCTCCATCCTGCATTCTGCTGTCCTGAGGGCATTCAGAGCTCTTTTGTGTGCAGCTGACCCTCAAGAGTCAGTCCTCAAGAATGGCTGTGGTAGGTATCAGGCAGATAAACCTCCAATGGTTCAGTAACATTAAAAAAATTTTTTTTAATATATAGAGTCTTGCTCTGTCAGCTAGGCTGGAGTATAGTGCTACAATCTCAGCTCACTGCCACCTTCATTTCCCAGGCTCAAATGATCCTCCCACCTCAGCCTCCTGAGTAGCTGGGACTACAGGCAGGCATAACCACACTTAGCTAATTTTTTAGTAGAAACAGGGTCCTACTATACTACCCAGGGTGGTGTCAAACTCCTGTCAAGCAATTTCTCCCTTCTTGGCCTCCCAAAGTACTGGGATTACAGGCATGAGCCACTGCACCCGGCCCCATAACACTATTTTAAATAGTATTAGAAGGTGGCTAAGACTGAGAAGAAGAGATCAAAAATATTTTACTAATATAAGTTCAAGAGTACTTATTCTAAACAAACCGAGTTTCTATCCATAGAAGGCTGGTTAAATAAACCACAATATTATCACATGATGGAATATTAACAGCTATAAAAAGAATGAGGAACTTTAAAAATATACTGATATGGAAAGCTGGGTGTGGTGGCTCATGCCTATAATCCCAGCGCTTTGGAAGGTCGAAGAAGGTGGAACACGAGGTCAGGAGTTCGAGACCAACCTGGCCAATATGGTGAAACTCGGTCTCTATTAAAAAATACAAAAAGGGCAACAAAAGGGAAACTCTGTCTCAAAAAAAAAAAAAATACAAAAATTAGCCGGGCGTGGTGGTGCATGCCTGTAGTCCCAGCTACTCTGGAGGCTGAGGTAGGAGAATCACTAAAACCCGGGAGGCGGAGGTTGCAGTGAGCCAAGAGTACACTCCTGCACTTCAGCCTGGATGACAGAGCGAGAAAAAAGTAGATAGATAGTTAGAAATGGACAGTTATCCAATGGATACTGCTATGTGGCAGGGGAAAGGCTCAAAATGGTGTATATAGCATGTTTCCTTTTTGCCTAAAGGGGAAGAACAACAATAATGTCTATTTATGTGTGTTCATATTTGCATAATGAAATACCAAAAGAGGCTGGGCACGGTGGCTCACACCTGTAATCCCAACACTTTGGGAGGCCAAGGCGGGTGGATCACGAGGTCAGGAGTTCAAGACTAGTCTGGCCAAGATGGTAAAACCCTGTCTCTATTAAAAGTACAAAAATTAGCCGGGCACAGTAGCAGGCACCTGTAATCCCAGCTACTCGGGAGGCTGAGACAGGAGAATCGTTTGAACCCCGTGGACAGAGGTTGCAGTGAGCCAAGATCATGTGCCACTGCACTCCAGCCTGGGCAACAGAATGAAACGCCATCTAAAAAAAAAAAAAAAAGAAAGAAAAAGAAATATCAAGAGAATACGTAGAGCATTTTAACAATGATTACCTGTGGCAGAGGGGAGAGGGAAAAGGATAGAGATGGCTGACATGGAGGATTGACATTAACTTTAAACTTCTTTATTGTTTTGATTTTGGAACCATGTGAATTGCATTACCTAGTCCAAAACAATGTTGGGGGTGGAGAAAGAATTCGTGCTTTGCCTAATTTGATTAAAGAATAACACAAGAAAAAAACCCAGGATCAGAAGGTTTGAATGGAATCATGCCTGTTTAAATTGCCTGAAATAACCCCAGTATGAACAAACTTGAAAATAATATGAAGGGGGCTAGGCAAAGGAGGATGCTTCATCATGGTTTCCAAGATTCCAAAGGATGTGTGCCCGAGGCGAGAGCTGGAAGAAACAGGCGTCTCCAGCCTGAAGAATTACAGTAGTCTTGAAGACTTGTGAGAATTGGTTTCCCATCTGGCCTTGGAATCTCACACTCTGATTTATGTGAATTTTGACTGACCTTCTGGACCCATGATTCCATGAAAGTTATTCCAGTGCATATGTTCCTTGACAGTGAGAAAGAGGTCTCTAGCTGTGTTTCTGAGCATCCCAATCAAGGGTATAGGGCAGTGGGTCAGAAGCTGTGCTCTGTGGTTCAGGGGGCTTGTGACTTGGGTATTAATCCCGGACATGGGAAATCAATTGTACTCATTAAATTAGCGTTCCTGTCCACTTTTTAGGTAGATAATAACTTCTTGAGACCAGGGACACACACATCCTACTCATTTCAGTTAGTACTTGTTGGATGAATGAATAAACGAATGTCTAAAACCTATGAAATACACTTTATTTGCAAATTGTTTGAAAAACTATTTGCAATAAGTATTCAAATTTTTTTTTTATCTGAAGCAATGAAGGCTCTATCCAGGCATTTCTAACACTGGAAAGGATGATATTATTGCCAGTAGAGGGCAGTGGTGCCTTTATCAATTAATAAAAGAGAGTGAGAACGTGTGTGTGTGTGTGTGTGTGTGTGTCTGTGTGTGTGTGTCTGTGTGTGTGTTTGATTGAAACAAAAGGTTAATTTATTATCAATTAATAAAAGAGCATGTGCATACACTGACACACCCACACACTTCTCTATTCTTTCTCTCCAAAATTAGTTTCCTCCTATTGTCTCATTAAAATAGGACCTGTACATATACTTCAGTGATGGACAGTTGAGGTCATAATCGTTGACCACAAAGCCCCCTTGGCCAACTTGGCAAAGCCACTGTGTGCTGGGATGAACTTGAATTCCACATCAGTACCTTCTTAATAACATTCAGAAACTGCGGGGACTGTTTTCAGGAAAAAGAAGATACCAACCTCCTTCCTTCTTCCCTCTCAGGGCCTCTAACCCACCCCTCTGTCTCCCTGCACAGGATCCACATCTAATTATGGGAATCAGGGGTAGGCTCTGCAAGACCTGAGTTCTTTCCGAGTGGCAAAAGCAGGCAGGGACAAGCACAAGCACGGGGCCATGACTGCAGGCTGCTCAAATATTTCAGGGTACGGAGAAGCAGCTGTCAAGTCAGTGTGGCTCAGTGAGTGAGAAACAAGTCAGCCTGAAAATTACCTGTGCCGATTCTTGACATGGAGGATTTCTCATCCCCCTGCAGTCCCTTGTACCCAACCTACCACGTTCAAATCAGCACCAGATGTTGTTGCCCTGAATTCTTTTCATCAAAAACCCTGAGAAATAAGACTTTCTGCTCTAGAGTAGTAAGCTGATGCTCCATAGACCTTGGGGAAGTCCTTACCCTCGAGTTCTTCTGGACTTCAGTTATTTCATCAGATGCACAGGAGAATTAAATTCACTAATTCAGCACTTCCAAACCAGATGCTACGTGTGTAGAGCCCACATGGACTGCTGAGTGCCCATGCTGAGTGCCTCCGTGTGCTTGAAGGGCACATGTCAACAGATTGAGGAGCCGTATGGTGCCCAGCAGAATGCAACTGGTGGCCCCCTAAGACCAAATGAATTCCAGAAAGTCAGGTATATGCAAAGTCAGATTAGGCCTGAGGGGGTAGAGTGTAGAATGGAATGTAGAGAGGGCATGAAGAGGGTGTCAGAAGGAAAGGATCCCTGCAGTATTCAAATATTGATCATTCACTACGTTAGTGTAACTCCTTGCAAAGTGCTTCCATGCCCAGCACCTCACTAAAATCTCAGCCTGTATGGTGATGTAGGCCAGGGCATGGTCCTCCCCATTGTAAAGAGAAACTGTTGCAAACACAGGTTAAGTGACCTTACCACATTTATACAACTCGCTTATGTCAGAGCCAGTTCTCCTGGGTCCATCCTTTCTATTTCTAATGCATGAGTATAGGATACTTTTGGAAATAAACAAGATTTCGATGTTTCACATAGCGATAACAGAAAGTTCAGTTTGGAGGATCCAGGAAAGGCCTCCAAAGTGGGAGGTCCCCACAGACACCAAATCGCTGCCAAGCACTGCAGGTGGGAAGGTGCTCGCTAGCTGTGATTCTGTGCTGTTACAGAGCTGAAATGAAGAGCAGAAAAAGGAGAAGCCATCAGTCTTGCTTTTCAGAGGTACAGATCAGGGGCTGTTTGGTGTTTAGGGTTCATTTTACTCCAACATGGCAAATAACTACAGCCCTACATACGTTGAGCCTGAAAGAAATCATGCAAAGGCGTAGAGGGTAAGAAACAAGTGTCATCTACTGCCCTCCTCCGCCCCAGTAATGAAGATACCTCTCCTCTCTCCTGGTGTTAGATGGGTCTTATTGGGAGCCTATAGGATTATTGCTGAGAGCACTGGATTAGCGGTGACCAGGAAGAGGTGAAGGAGAGGTGGTACCCTGTGGCAGGAAGCCACTATAAATGTAGGTGCAGTCGATACCACTGTCTGTGGCTGGTACAAATCTCTGACTTGAAGATATTTTAGAAACATTGTGAGACACAGTTGACTGGGTATATCACTCCTCCCAGGCAAGAAATTACTGAAAATAATAATTATTATTTTATTGTCAATACCTTGGTGGGTTACATTTCTTAGCTTAAAGTTTTCATACACATCTTATCTTGCTTGATCCTCAACCATCTGGAATACATACAAAGTAGGATTTATTACTGTTCTTTTACAGACAAGGAAACAGACCCAGGAAAATGAAGTGGTTTGGCCAAAGTTCTATAGCTGGTACGTCACCTGGTGAGGGTGGGTCCTAGCGAGGGTGAGTAGTGTTAGGCAAAGGAAGGACCCAGCTGCCACCGTGGGCCTCCAGCCCCTTTGGAGAGCCTCACTGGATCCTGCTCCTAGGGAAAGGCAGTGCAGAGCTGTCTGTGTGCAGGCTGAGGCGCCTGGCAGAGCTCCCCATGATTTCAGGAATGTTGCTTGGCCTCTCTCCAATGGAGCATGAGGAAAAGGGAAGGGTTGGGTGTGGGGACTGGAAAGGGGTGCAGAGAGGAATGAAAGAAAAAACATCAAATCTGAGTGATCTCAGAGTCCTGTCCTAACTGTGCTTTCAGCAATAGCTTAGGGCAAGTCCCTTCTCCCTGAGCCTCAGGTTCACCTTGTGTTGAATAAGGTACTAAAGCAAAGGATTCTAAGGTCCCTCCTAGCTCTCAAATGTTAGGATGATGGCAGGCACACGTGTACAGATAGTGTTGCAACCAGCTTCTGAATTGTAACATTAATTAATTCATTGAGTTATTAATAGCCATTGACCATCTATTATGTGCAAAGCAATGCTAGTGCTTGACAATGAATTAAAGGTGAGCACAGGCTAGAAGCATATTTGACTGTCAAAAAAAAACACAAAATATTAATGTTGGTATATCAAGCTGTATATACCAAGAAGAGGGTGGTAATTTAGAATAGGTTATCAATGATTTGGGCTTGCAGGAAACACTGAATCTCCACATGAATCCCAGCTATTAGTAAGCTAACAGGGCATTTCCTGTTGTACATTAGGTGAACCTAGCTATCTAGAAACACGTGAAAACATAGTGAAACCAAAGGCACAGGTTCAATGAATGATTTCACCTGTCAAATTCTCCTGCAAAGGCTGAATTTGCCCTTAAGATACAGATTGTCCTAAGAGATATCATGTCGCCTGAGCATTCTCCTGCGTTAGTGTAGCCGAGTGACTGGAGAAGAGAAGGGGTTAATAAATGGTGGTTTCCTGAGAAAGATGATTTTATAAGGCCTGGCAGGGTAAACATCTCTCCTGCCCACTTCTGCCTGGTGCCACCATGGAATGAGACACTTCCTCCTACTTTGCAATTGCATCTGCCCTCCTGATCACACCCTGCAGCCAGGGTTAAGGAGAGGAGCCAGGAAGGAGAGCCAGCTCACCTAAGACACAGAGAGAAGAAGCCAATGGTCCCAGCCCACACAGGAAATCAGAGGCAGGGGCCACAGCCAGCCCTGGAATTCATGAGCTCTAGGCTTCGCTTCCAGACAGATGTTTGTGTTTCCTCCAATGTTTGTTTAATGCTAGAAACATTTCAGTAGAAACCAGAGAGCTGGCTTCTCTGAAGCTCACCTGTTGCTTTGGAATGTATTTATTTGTACCTGGGGCCCCCTCTCAGCAGACTGTTCCCTTCCTACAGCCAGAAGGCTGATGTGCTCGCGTCACTGTCTCCACAGCAACTGACTGTGATATTACAAACAGCAGATTGTGCCTGGAGGTAGATAGCAAATGGCCTGAGCAGGTAAAGTGGGCCAAACAAACTTCCTGTTTCCAGGCAAAGGTCTCAAAGAACAGTGAAATGTCCCCTCACCCTCCCACCCCCAGGCATGCTCCTCTCTAGTACAACAAATATCTCACAAATTATGGTCTTGTGGTTTTTTGTTTTGTTTTGTTTTTGTTTTTGCCTTTCATTATTCTTGCAAAGGGAAGCAAAAGTATTTCTGCTTTCCTTACTGATTACCCCCACCCCATATCTCTGCCTCTAATTTACTCATAAATTAAAACCAAAGAAAACTCCTGCTCCTCTTGGCATGGTTATGAGCTGGGTATTTAAATGTGCATTGTGGTCACGGTGGTAGCGAACCATCGTGGGTCTACATTGGGTTGTCCTCAAAGGAAAGGAAAAGAAAAATTGAAATAATAGAAAAGCACGCCTCCACTGGTCGACACATCTATTTACCACGAAGCCCAGCGGGGCAGGGCCCTCCTCATAGTTTGACTCCAGTATCCCTGAGAGCTTGAGCGCCAGTTTCTGATGATCACCAGCCTACCTCACTGCCACTCACTTTCGCTTGCTTTTGATGTTTTCCATGTCAGTAAGCTTAGAGCGGCCTCTTGCACGATGACATTCTTCTAGGTCTCAGGAAATAGAATCGTGGAGCTCAGAGGAAGTGGATATGACCAGAAGGTGTATGCCAATCCAAGCTCTCCCCTTGTCTGCTTGACACCACTTAACTACGACTTCTAAGTCCTCTACCAGGGCGTGGCCACGGCTGGCTGAACCTTCTCAGTTGAGCTTTTGAGCCTTCAACTCCAAGGCACTCAAGGAACTGCCCTAGAAGTTGCAGTACCAACTCAGATCCAAGACTGTCTAACTCAGAAACTGAGTGCTTACCTTGTCTTCTTCCTTTAGCTTTAGATGATCAAAACATCCCTCTCTCCAGGCTTAACTTGCTCAGCAAAGAAAAAAAAAAAAAAAGAAAAAAAAAAACATCCGTCAAACCACTTGGATTTCCTACAGAATACACTCTTGCCTACAGCCGACACCTGTAATATCCATATTCTTGGGAGGGGGCGGTTAGTCTTCACACTGCAAGGACAGGGACACCTTACCATTTCTGTTCCCAACAGTCCTGCACATCGGACTCTCTCCCATCCTGCAAGACCACGGAGGCCACCTGCTCCGCAAAACAAGCCTGGTAGGGACCTCTTCTCCCCCTGCAGACCCATAACACCTTATCCAAACTTCATGTTAACAGCTAAGCATCACCTTACCTTCCTCCTAGACCTAATATGCTACTTAAAAACAGAGTCTATATCATCTTTTTATCCTCTTTTTACTTGAACATAGTAGCTGGTTAATAAATTAGGGTAAATGAATATATGTCAGTAATGCAATGGGCTGTGGGTGACTTAATTACTTGGACTATTTCCACCCACCCTCTTCTTTCACTTCTTAAAGAGCTCTTATGCCTGCGTTCAACATCAGAAGAAGCCATTTCATACCCAGCTGTGCTGTAAGCCTCCTCTCCCTGCTATAGCCTAGCCAAACTTTCAGTTATTGCTTATTATCTTAGGTGAGGCATGGGGGTTAACGCTGCCCAAGGAAGTTCCTTATGGGCAGTGACTTCCCCAAACAGGTATTTATTCTATTTTTCAGTCAATAAAAACAGAGAACTTTTATTTTATTTTTCATTTTAAAAGTTGAGGTCTCGCTCTGTTGCCCAGGCTAGAGTGCAGTGGCATGATCATTGCTCACTGCTGCCTTGAACTGCTGGGCTCAAGCGATCCTCCCACCTCGGCCTCCCCAGTAGTTGGAACTGCAGGTGCACACCACCAGGCCTGGCTAACAGAGATCTCTTTTCGAGATCTTAGGATTCTAGAAACTATCTCTGAACTTTAGAGATCTTCTCTGCCAAGATTACTTGATCCTTTCTTCCACACAAATTAAAGATTTCCCCAATCTAGCCTATCTCTCGAACTATTCCTTCTAAACACACCACAGACTGTCTACTTGTAAGAATTAGTTTTAGGCCAGGCATGGTGGCTCACGCCTGTAATCCAAGCACTTTGGAGGCTAAGGCAGGCGGATCACCTGAGGTTGGGAGTTCAAGACCAGCCTGACCAACATGGTGAAACCTCATCTTAAAAAAGAAAAAAAAAATTTAAAAAAAAAGGAATCAAAAAAAAGAATTAGTTTTAGCTTTGGCTACAAGTGGCAGAAACTGAAAATTCATTGTCTTAAACAAAATGGAAATTTATTTCTTCATCTCCTAGAAAAATTATTCTGAATAAGATAGCATGGGGGCACCAGGGGAGCTCCCAAAGGTCATCAGGGCCTGGATACATCTATTTGGCCTGCTATTCTCAGCACTTGTCCCTTACCTCAAGGGTCAAGATGGCTCTTTGAGCTCCACCTTTCATGCTAGCAGCCCACCAGCAGAAACAAGGGACTACTTCCAGCAGTTTCTGTCACTTGTAGTCAAAACCACCTGTGGTCCCAGCTACTCAGGAGGCTGAGGTGAGAAGATCCCTTGAGCCCAGGAGGTCAAGGTTGCAGTGAGCTGAGATCACGTCACTGCACTCTAGCCTGAGTGAAACAATGAGACCCCATCTCTTAAATAAATAAATAAGCATAAGATCTATTCCCCATTTTACTTTCACATGGAGACAATACGAGACAGAAAACTACTTCCAGTAGTTGCTTGTTTCTGCTGGTGGGCTGCTAGCATGAAAGGTGGAGCTCAAGCAGCCATCTTGACCCAGGTAGGCTCTTGAGGACCTACCTCTTCCCTTTAAAGATAGTTCCTAGAACATAACCACAACACTTCCCCTAAATTCCACTGGCCACAGTGGAGGCTAACAAATGTCGCCTTTATTCTGCTTAGGTTGTAAATCCTGAAATTTAGGATTTTGTTTGTAAGGAAGAGAGTGATAACAGATATTAGGGACAACTGGCAGATCTGCCCTGACTTTTTGCCCTGAATAATTAATTTTCTATCTCTGAGGGATGAGTTTCCTCATTCCTCAATGGACAGGGTGGGCAGAATCTGTCTGTCTACCTTTGCTCCTGGACTCTTAAGATATGGCAGGGTCAGATGATTTTCCCACCACACATAGCAAATAAAGCCCAGACAGGAATGACACACAGCAGTCCTGACCCTCTATTGAGGAGTCTCAGCTGAGTCTGAGTCAGGAGCAGAGGCCATCCTTCTCACTATGCTGATGAATGCCAGGACAGGGAGAGGCGTGGGAGTCCTGGGCAAAAGCAACCTCAGGAAGCTGTAGATAAGAAATCTGTGCCCAGTGGCACTGGGCTCCAGTGTGCTCATTCCAGCCACAGCACAAGGACCTGCAGCAGGCCTCCATGGTGCCATCTTGCCTTTCAGGACACCACCGTCCTCTCAGGGAAAGAACAGCACCTCCTGGACTGGCCTACCACCCCCACGCAGCATGACAGGCTCCTGGCAGTTGCTTGGGACCATGAGAGGCAAACCACGTGACTGCACCCATTCTTGGGGGCCCTGGGCTTCCAGGCGAGCAAAACCCTGTCTGGGCTGGTAGCTGCGTGCAGGCTTTCCTGTTATCGTCTTGAATCTGGCCCAGCCCCTCCAGCTCTGACGCTGCCTATCTGAGTGGGGCCTGCTCTCCCACTGTTTTCTCCTCCACAGGGCCTCGGGAAAGGTATTTGGGCTGGCAGTTTGCCTGCCTCCTCTCCTGGGGTGCCGGGGCCTCTGAACATCCCACAGACTGTGGGGTGATGCTTCCAGTTTTGAAATATCTTGTACACATAGGGTGCAGTACCTTGGGGAGGCTAGGATATGCCAGCTGCAGGACTACCTTGGGCTAGAAGGCAGGATGCCGGGGTTCTTTTCAGGGTTGGTTGATGGACCCATAAGGCAAGAGGGACACTATCCTGCCTAAGGTGCCTTTCTGGAGAATAGGGTGGTACCTATTCAATGAGGTATATGGAAGCTCTCCAGGTATCTGCCCTGCAAATGAGCAAGGTGACCACCTCCTGTCTTCAGACAAGAAAATTATTCTGATTGCCATTTCACAGGTGAGGCTGCTAAGGTCCAACTATGAGGACGGGGTACAATTTTCCATTTTGTCCCTAAATTCTCGCACAGCTCACACAACCTCCCTAAAGGGGACAGTGGGACCACTGCCAAGTCCGGCACTAGTGCTGGATCTGCAATGTCGAATTCTCCTTTTTTTCTGAGAAGTCCAGAGTCAGACGTTTAACCTTTAAGGAGAGTTAAGCTTCCTCATTGTCAAGCAGGGTCACCATTCCCTTCCTCCTCCTCCTTCTCCTCCTTTTCTTCTTCTTCTCCTTCTTCCTGAAAATGTTTTCCTTTAAAAATGAAATCTTCTCCCATAGGCCTAAGGTCTTCTATTCTTTCCCCATGTCCTGCTCCCCACTCTTCTCCCCAAAAGAAACATCATTGCCAGTTTGGGGTGTGTCTTCCTGGTTCCCATCCACACAGCCACCCACGGGTGGGAGTGAAGGGTCCTCTTTTCCCTACAAAAGCGACCGGTCTAGAGAGAGAAATGGCTTTGATGACATACTATTTGCATCAGATATAGACAGTTTTTTCCCTCTTCCTTTCTATCCTCAAAGAATCCTCTAAGGACAGGTTCATTGCAATCCTTACTCTACTCTAACTGCATTCTCTCTTTCACCATCCTCTGTACTCCCCAAACCAAGGAAGAGGCAGCCTTGAGGAGAAGAAGCGGGCAGCAGTCCAGTGGCTGGGAAGGAAGCCTTTTCTGGGAAGTGGCAGAGAACCACAGAGGACTGAGCTCCTGCAAAATAATCTCCAGGGACCAGGCATCATGGGAATGCTCCCAGCTGGCTATAGAAACATTATCCCAGGCTGGAGAAGGACTGAACGGTTCTTCTTTCCAGATAGGCAACATCAGACGTGGAAAAGTGCATTTGCTTGAGGATATTCTCCCTTCCATACCAGTTAGGATCTTGCCAGACTCTGCAGAGAAATTGCCGGCTATGGAACCTGGTACGATTGAGCCTCTCTTTTGGTTTTAGGAAAATAAGGTAAAAGAGACCACTCATGGTTAGCATTAGGATGCCTGGGTTCTGCTCTTCTTGTACAGTTAGACCTTAATTAAGAACTTTCTGTCTTGTATCGTCTCCATATGAAAGCGAAATGGGGAACAGATCTTATTCTTCCCCTGAGATTTATATTTATGTGTTAATGTGTTTATTTTTTTAAGAGATAGGATCTCATTGTCTCACTCAGGCTGGAGCGCAGTGGCGCGATCTCAGCTCACTGCAACCTCGACCTCCTGGGCTCAAGAGATCTTCTCACCTCAGCCTCCTGAGTAGCTGGGACCACAGGTGGCGCCACCACATCTGACTAATTTTTGCATTTTTTTGTAGAGATGGGGTTTCACCATGTTGCCTAGGCTGGTCTTGAACTCCTGAGCTCAGGCAGTCCACCTGCCTGGGGCTCCCAAAATGTGGGGATTACAGGCGTGAGCCACTGTCCCCAGGCAAGATTAAAAGATTCACATTCTAGAAGGAAAGAGCTACAAATCAAAGTATCAGCACACAATGGAAGGAGCCTCACCTTCAAATCCTGACTCTTCTACTTACTAACTGAGGTCCAGGGACAGATTTGTTCACATCTCTAGGTCTTAGTTCCTTTCCTCTCTACTTTAAACTAATCTCGCAAAGTTGTTCTAAGGAATAAATGAAATAACACAAAAGGAGCTATTTTGATACCTGGCACATCATGAACATTTAGTAAATAATGGTTTCATAACCAGTTTTTGTTTTCTTTCCTTTTTTTTTTTCCCTTTTTGAGAAGGAGTTTTGCTCTGTTGCCCAGGCGGGAGTGCAGTGGCATGATCTTGGCTCACTGCAACCTCAGCCTCCTGGTCTCAAGCGATTACCCTGCCTCAGTTTCCTGAGTAGCTGGGGAAATCTACTACAGGCTACTCAGTGCACCACCACACCTGAATAATTTTTTGTATTTTCAGTAGAGACAGGGTTTCACCATGTTGGCCAGGCTGGTCTTGAACTCCTGACCTCAGGTGATTCGCCCACCTTGGGCAACCAAAGTGCTGGTATTACAGGCGTGAGCCACCATGCCTGGCCACCTGTTTTGTTTTCTTTGAGAGAGGCATTGTCTTCCTCCAATTAGTTTAATCCAGTGGACGTCATGCATTTTTTTTAATGGAATTATTTCTCCACTTCTGAGTCTATAAACTGTCAAAACCCCAATCTCAGTGACAGGTTGGAAGATACTAAAAAACGCTTATAACAATGGTTCATTGAGAAAGCACTGAAAATGAAATGGTCAGCAGAGGCAATTTTCCAGATAATCTCCACCCCAAATCGAGTAATGCCTGGTCTGACTGACTGGGACAGTTGTCTCAGTTCTCTGCTCCATCTTGCCTTCAGCATCCTCGTTGTTTCACACATACTTTGTTTGCTTTTTTAAAAAATATGATGTCAATTCATTATTTATTTTAGACTATAGCAGGTTGCTCAAAGATTGTCTTTGAAGAACAGAAAATGATTGTATCTGTTACTCAAATGCCACTTTGTAATAGAAGTCCCAAACAATGATCATAATATCGTCACTAGCAGCTGTTTTAGGAAAAGCCAAAAATATAGCCCTGTCTATTGCCTTACTTGCTTTTACTGTGTTTCTAAAAAAGGGTCCAAGGGCGTATATGAGTACTATCAATTTGCAAGGAGAAAAGTGAAGCTCAGAGAGGTTACCAGAGTGGTCCAAGAACATACAGCAAAGCTATGTTCAGATGTGAACCATGATTCACATCTCCAGATCCCCCAAGAAGCACTCTCAGGTGTGTTTAAAGAAGTTTAGAGTCCTCTCCTCTTCCTTCAGAATGGGTCCAGCCTCAGGAGAGCCAGCTCATGCCCTGACCCTGGTATAAGTTCAGGAATGCTGGAGGACCACACTTCCTCCCTCTCTACCCGCTTCAGCCAAAAGAATTCCTCCCACTTAGATGCCTGAAGTGATTCATTCCTTGGAGGGTTCCCAATCACAGGTCCAAAGATGATCTGGGACTGGTTGCATCAAACCCACTGAGTCAGCCTTGGGTAGAAACCAGGGATTCATATTTATTACAAGCTGCCCAGGTGACAGACAGCTGGGTTTTAGAACCATGGCTTTAAAATGGAGCCTTGTCTTCCCAGCTGTCCTCATTTGAAAATGCAGGACTCCTAGGAGGAATAAGCCATGAACTGGGCAGAACCGAAATGCAAAATTTCCCTAGTCTTGAGAAATGTCTCTCAGTAAAAGTGCTCCCTGATCAAATCTGTTCCGCCATGCTAATTACACTTTCTGCCTTCTTGCAGATCCACCATTCATATCAGCATAGTAAAAGCTCTTATAATTCTTAATAAAACCTGGTTAGCATAGCGTTTCCAAAACATATTTGATATAGAAACTTCCCCCACTTTCCTTCCATGACATCTGTTAATATTCCACAGGACACATTTTGAGGCGTGCTGACATCGTGTAAACCGCTTTAGCAGCTTTTCCTCTGGGTAACCTGGAAAAGTAAGAGGACACAGGAGCTGGAAGAGTGTGAAAAGGTTAAACAATATTACCAAGAAAAAGCATTCTGTTGTTTTGTTTTGTTTTGTTTTATTTTGTTTTGTTTTGTTTGAGATAGAGTCTTTGTCGCCCAGGCTGGAGTGCAGTGGCACGATCTCGGCTTACTGCAACCTCTGCCTCCCGAGTTCAAGTGATTCTCCTGCCTCAGCCTCTCAAGTAGCTGGGATTACAGGCACATGCCACCACGCCTGTCTAATTTTTTGTATTCTCAGTAGAGACAGAGTTTTACCATATTGGCCAGGCTGATCTCAAACTCGTGACCTCAGGTGATCCACCTGCCTTGGCCTCCCAAAGTGCTCGGATTACAGGCCTGAGCCGCCACACCCAGTCAAAAGCATTCTGTTTTTGTTGCACTTGGAACCAGCTCAATTTTAAGGTTTTATGCAATACTGTGTAGAAAAATCCCACTGATGTGAATGTAAGCTTTATATATTTTCTTGATAAAGTGAGTCTTTATATATCAAAATTATTTCTCTATCAGAAAAGTAATATGAACTTTTAAGTGGCTTTATTGTTTACAAAGTCCTCAATATTTTGATGTAATTCTTGTAGGTATTAAAATGAGTTTTAATTGTCTAGTAATAATGAATCGACATTATGTTTTTTAAAAAACTAAACAAAGTATTTGTGAAACAACTAGTAACTGATTTCCATTTTATGGCAAGAATACCAACATTTAGTAAGCTTAAACAACTCATTTGAGAACTGAAATGGGCTCAAAAACAAGCTAGTCCAGTGGTTCCTAAGCCTAACTCTAAATCAGAAAATTCAGTGCCCTTGTTAATACCATAGGTTCCTAGAAATTCTGCTTCTGTAGGTCTTGGAAAGGCAGAGGAATCTATCCATTTTGTTTTTCTTTTTTGAGGCAGGGTCTCACTCTGTTGCCCAGGCTGGAGTGCAGTGGTGCCATTGTGGCTCACTGTAGCCTCAACCTCTCAGGCTCAGGCAATCCTCCTACCTACCCAGCCTCCCAAGTAGCTGGGACTACAGGCATGTGCCACCATGCCTGGCTAATTGTGTATTTTTAGTAAAGATGGGGTTTCACCATGTTTCCCACGCTAGTCTTGAACTCCTGAGCTCAGGCAATCCACCTGCCTTGGCCTCCCAAAGTGCTGGAATTACAGGCAAGAGCCACTGTGCCTGGCCAGAATCTATCCTTTTAATTAATCAGGTGACTCTGTTACTGCCTGTCAGTGGACCTACCCTTGGGTCTAATCCTCTCTTTTTTCACTGGGAAACCTAAGACCCAAAAAGTTAAACTGAAGGACCTGAAATCACAGAGCCAGGACTCAAACATAGGTCTTTCTCATTCTAAGTGTTCTGCTATAGGCCCTGAATCTTTAACGCCTCACACTGGAGCTAGGAAAGTCATGAGGTCCATGGAAAATACTCAATTAGCACATCCTGAGGTAATATATAAAGGCGCCTGAAGAGTCAGCTAATCTATACAAACTGTAGGAGCCATGCATGTCCAATATTCCTATGACAACATCAGGAGGTGGATCAAATCATTTTCCTAAATGAACAAAGTAAAATTCTCACATTCGACATGTAATTATTTTTCTTCTAAAACTGATTTGGTCTCCGAAAATCTGCCTCCATGAACCTTTCAGAAATCCCTCCTAGAATCCTCCAGCCCAACTCCTTACTCCTTCTGATCTCACCCCTCTTCAGCAGCTGTCTATCCAGTTATCCTTGATGTGTTTTTGCTAACAGGTTGACTGTAAATGTTTTTGAGACCTGTTCATAAGGTCACAGGCCATAAGGACTTATGGAGTGTCTAGCCTTCTCTACAGGTAAAATTATGTCTTTTTATTACTCTGGATTGGCCCCCACTGGGTCTATACAATGTTAATAAACATTGTCAGCCAGGTGCGGTGGCTCACTCCTGTAATCCCAGCACTTTGGGAAGGCAAGGCAGGTGAATCACTTGAGGTCAGGAGTTCGAGACCAGCCTGGCCAAAATGGTGAAACCCCATCTCTACTAAAAACACAAAATTTAGCTGGGTGTGGTGGCGGGCGTCTGCAATCAAGCTACTCAGTAGGCCGAGGCAGGAGAATCACTTGAACCTGGGAGGGAGAGGTTGCAGTGAGCCGAGATCACACCACGGCACTCCAGCCTGGGCAACAGAGAGAGACTCCGTTTCAAGACAACAACAACAACGACAAACAATATTAATGAACTTTGTCAGCTGTAGAAAACAAAACTCTGGCTGAGAGACAGGAACCCTAGATGAGGTCCCTGCTCTGCCACTAACTCACAGGCTGCCTTCAGGAAAGTCATTTCAACACTTTGTGCTTCCATGTCCTCATCAACAATTGAGTGAATAGGGCTAGAACAGTATTTCCCAAACATGTTCCAAAGAAAGGCTCCTAAGGAGGTTGATGGTTGTGGTAAGAAAAGAGCACTCTGTGGTTAAGGCGGCGGGTACAGGATATCTCAGAGTCTTTAATGTGCGTTCCGAATCTCTACTAGGTGCTTGGCTTACGCAGAACCATTTTTTGGGAGGTATTTCATTAGGTTAATGTTCTACAAAACTCACTTGGCCAGAGGCTGGCAAGAATGAGCTCTAGAGTCACTTACAGGATAAAGAGATGTGAATAGCAGAGTAAGCACGGGACAGGAGTTGGGAGACTTGGGTTCAAAACTCTTCCACTTACAAATTGTATGATGGTAGTAGGCACGTCAACCTACCTGTCTGAGCCTCCATTTCCTCATTGTACCTCATAGGGTTGTGGTGAGGGTAATGCACAAATGCCCAGTGCATGCTTTGACTAAAATAAGTACTTAACGTCTATAAGAACTTGGCTATCTTGCTATCTGGCATTCAATTTTATCAACAGCTTTATCAGTAGCTCCATTGGATTTCCTTTAGAAACAGTTCCTTGCATCCACCCCTAAACATGTACACTTTAAAAAGAGTTCTGCAAACAGCCCTGACCACTCACTCAACCTGCCCTAGGCCTTTGAGCTCCCTTTCCTTCAACCATTCTCTAGCAGGAAGGTATTATCACCAGACTTGGTGTTTAACATAGCCAGGTATGTGACTGAACTTCAAGCTTGAGAGTTCGTGCACCATGACCCTAGAGCTCTTCCAACAGACGTGGGTACCGTGGAAAGTTTGCTGGGAAGACTCTGGTCAGCTGATGAGTGGTTTTTAGGCAGTCAGGGGAACAAACTGCTTCCAACACACAGCAGAGCCCACTCAAGCCTCAGGAATGTTATAACCTTTCCTCACTGGAAGTCAGGTGTTTGTCTAGCTTGACCCAGGTCAAGGCATGCTTGGACTGAATATAGCCAGTCTTTTCCCCCAGCTGAGCCTATCTGTTTTGACCCAGTCAGGGCCAAGAGTCACAGAAGACACAGGCCAGAGGTTATTGACGGTGGTAGAAGGTAGACTTCTTGGGCACTTTGCATTCAATGAAGAGCCAGAAAAAGTGACTCTATTAATACACATATCAGTGTGGGTTGTGGGGAGCCAATACCCCAGTACTTTGGATAGAAGGTCTATGGTTCTGAACTCAAGGATTTTGGTGCTTTCTTCATGAAATAGTGAGCAATGCCAGGCACTATTCTAAGAGCCTCACATGTGTTAAGTCCTTAAATCCTCACTATTCTGTGAGGTAAGTTTCCTTTATTATCCTCCTTTGTATATGCACAGAGAGGTTAAGTAACTTGCTTAAATGTCCATACCTATTTAGTGGTGACTTTGCTGAATTCAGGTTCTAGAACCTGGGATCCTATCCACCTTACTAGATTGCTTCTTTAAAGTTAAATAAGGGCCTTACTCTTTGGAGCCCCTAATCGAGGTGTGAAAAGCAGTTTCATTCAAGCTAGTATTTCATAGAGCAAGGCAGCATGACCTTGCAAACAACACAGGCCAAGACACCAGAAATTGGGACCCAAGCATGGCCACCCACCTGAATTCCACTCAGATCAATGCTCCTCTGGTTGTTTTACTTCCCAGACTTCCCTACCCTAAGGGCACAGCACTCTCACCAAACCTGAGATTTCACACACAGGTGGCCTGCTTAGCAGGTACCATCTCCACCAAAACACATATTTGAAGAGCTATAACCTCAGTTCCATCCTCCCGGTATTCTTCCTTCCTAACCTTAGAAGGTACAAAGGGAAGGGTCAGGCGTAATGGCTCATGCTGGTAATCTCAACACTTTGGGAGGCCAAGATGGGTAGATCCCTTGAGTCCAGGAGTTCGAGACCAGCCTGGACAACATGGTGAAACCCCATCTCTACAAAAAAAATGGAAATTAGCTGGGCGTGGTGACGCACACCTGCAGTCCCAGCTACTTGGCGGGAAAATGAGATGGGAGGATCACTTGAGGGTAGGAGGTAGAGACTGAGGGGTGAGCCAAGATTGTGCCACTGCACTCCAGCCTGGGTGAAAAAGCAAGACCCTGTCTCAAAAAAAAAAAAGAAGGTCCAAAGGGGAGGGATACAACTTGGGGAGGTGAGAGGCCAGTTCATGTGACACGACCATTTATTTTTTCGTTGAGTCAACAATCATAAGTGCCTCCTGCGGGACTGGCACTGCTGGGCACTCCAGGGACCAAGGTAAATCAGACCAAAATAGTTCCTTTAGCAGCTCCCAGACCAGTAATTGAGAAAAGACCTATGCAATCATGGGAATACAAAAGACAGGGTATTTAGTGCTTCACAAGGCACAAAAAAGCTCTATAGGACCTGGGAGAGGAGTAGCTGGCTGGAGGAATCACAGAAGGCTTCCTGGAGGAAGTGGCTTTGAGCTTCTGCCATCAACATGCAGCTACTCCCAAGCTCCAGAGCCAATCACCGAACACTCCTGGAACTCTTTGCAGGATCCATCTCAAAGTTCTGACTCCCAACAGAGAAACAACATTCGTAGGCTGAGCTGGCCCAGGGCCCTGCCAGCCGCGTTCTCCCTCCACTTATTCCAAGGAAACTGTCAGATTTTCCTGAATGCATTTTTGCTTTAAAGTGGCAAGGGTTGGGGAGTTGGGAGCGTGCTAGGGATAGCTTCGCAAGTTAATCCAGTAATATTTTGCCTGCTTCTTCTCTGTGTTGCCAGGCCCAGCCCCTAGGAGAAAGCCTAACTTCAGTTAAGGAGTCCTGGAGACAGGACAAGAATGAAGTCAATGAAGCATAGCAGGAGTGAAGATAAAGGCGCTTTCTTGGGCCTCACTGCCCTGGGGTGACTTGTCCAGTTAATTTTTTTCCCTCCTCCTCTCCCTTTATCCCCCCTCACTCCGCTGGCTCTAAAGGCCCTGGGAAGATGTGATCATATTTATATGAGGTTGTCTCAGGAGGTTACCAGAAGGCTTATGTCTCTAGTTGTATTTGCCTTCTTGTGCTCCTGTAAGAAGACACAGAGATAGAGGATTATGATGCCCTATGACCCAGATGGAGAGGTAGGGGTCAGAGGTAGAGAAGGTGACAGGCATAGCAAAGACCACACAGCAAGCTGCTACCCACATCCCTAAGAAGTATCCGAACCCCCAGAAGTTCAAATAAACATTATTCCCATTGCTGATGGTTAATTTTTCCCAGTCATTCATCCATTTCTGTACTCCATAGAAATTTGTTGAATATCTATTACAGATGCAACAAAATAAAAGTCTGGGTGTGGTGGCTCATGCCTATAATCCCAGTACTTTGGGAGGCCAAGGTGGAAGAGTCCCTTGAGCCCAGGAGTTCAAGATCAGCCTGGGCAAACTAGGCAAGACCCCCGTCTCTACAAAAAAAAAAAAAAATTAAGTTTTGTCCATGGCCACAGCTTATCCTCAAATATTAATCTACCTAAAAACTGTAACACAAAAAGGGAAAGTCTTAATACATTTTTAGGACTAATTCCATTTGTTTCAGGGGATGATTTACATGTGCCTGCTTCAACTCCTTAACACTGCTGTGAAATTCCATAATCATTGAATTGATTTATTCTCAGAGAGCAGATGTCCACATATATTTGCTGCCATTAGCGATGTATTTATTCATTTATTCATTCATTCATTTGGAAAACATTGTCCAAATACTTCATGCTACTGAATTTATTCTGGTGGGGAGAGCAGAGTTAGTGATGGGGCAGTGGACACACAGGTGGCCCCAGAACAGAGAATTAATGCCCCTTCATTGTCTAGCACTTGATATCTGCGTCTTGTTGGAATTCCCCTCAAGCTCTATGAGTACTGGTGTGATGGGCGTTTTTGTACAGAGGGGAAACCGTGGAGACTCAGAGAGTTTAGGTAACTGTACCAGGGCCCCACCGCTGCAAGCAAACAGCAGACATACCCTGATACATTCCCACACAAAGCAGGCATTCGAACAGTATGCTGAGGGAGGAGGAGGAGGAAGCAACGACTCCGTGTGGATAATCTGCTGAACGCCTCTCTAAGAGCACAGACCCCTGCCTATGGGCCACAGGCCACCATTCAAGGCCTTTATAGAGTTAGGAATGAAGTTATGTGACCCAAGACAAGGAGATCAGGATGTTGTAACCGTTCACAATGGTGTGCTCCTGACCTTTCAAAGCCTTCTTCAGCATCCCTGGAGGGGGATTTGCATGAACTCTCAGGGTTGGGGAGAGAAAGGGGCCAACTAGAGAGAGTAGAGTTTGGTGGGTGAAACAGAAGCGGTCACTGCATGCACCACAGCTGCTTCTTTGTAACCAAGGCGGAATGGAAGAGGAAGGCCTTTGGAATAACTTTCCTAAATAAGCCAACCAGGCCATTTAGGCGAAGGTGTGTGTGTGTGGGGGTGGGGGGGACACAACCTGACTCCAGTGGGTGTCAGTAGCAGAGGTGACAGAGAGGAAACGGCCCCCTGGCCTTGGCCCCAGGCTTTGGGATGAATGAGGCCTCTCCCAGCAACCCGAAGGCCACCCCAGGGCACATCCCAAGACCATGTACAGACAAGGCTTCTGATTACTCATTAGCCAGCCTGGGGACTGGCCTCCATGTCTCTGTCCTTGGCCATAAACAGATGAAAGCACAAAGCCGTCAGCTCGGGGAAGGCGGGCCTGATAGTCTAGCAGCTATCTCAGCCCCTGGAATTATCAAAGCCTGAGGCAGCCCAGACAGAGGAGGGAGGCTGGGCTTTCAAACACTTCTGTGCCCTTCAAAACTCCTCCTCCCCTTCTACCCCTCTCCCAAACAAACAGAAAGAAAAAAAATCCCATTATACTAGACAGGATTTTAACAGATGACTTCCAGGGCAAAGATTGCCTGAACCAGCTTCATCAAGGACACGCCAAGCTTTGCTGATGAGAGGGAAGGAATCTTTCTGAAACCCCTGGAATTGACCGTTCTACCCTTGCTTCAAGGCTGAGAAAAAGGCATCTTGGATGCAGATTCAAGGTGGAACCAAGACACCTGAAGGCATCAGTCCTGCTCATTCTCTGCCTTCTCACCTCCTCTCCTCTTTAGAGGGCTGTGGGTAGGTACCCACGTGGGCATGCCTACCGTTTCTTCTCCAAGCCTCTCCCACACTGCCCTCTCTGACTGAGATTTGAAGTCTAAAAAGCAGCAAGTCCTTCCCTCCACCTTGTCAGAGAAAATCTAGTTATTCATTCTAAGTCTCTGCTCCCCTACCCTGAACCTGGCCCTAGGACCAACCCCACAACCAGGCTGCTCTCTTGACCCCGGGTCTTCGTCCACTGTCCATAAATGGAAGTGGTAGGTTGATATTCTGTAGAAAGAAACTGAAACAGAGTCAGAAAGGCCTGGTATTCAAAGCCCCTAACAGTAACAAACACCTAACAGTAACAAAACACCACACATCAAAATGGCCAGGGCAGCAGCCCAGTCAGCAGCAGGAAATCTTCATTCATTCCACTTCCTCAGCATTCAGAACACATTTAAGATGCCCATAATGTGGCAGTTGTCAAGTGAGTGATTAGGCTAGATCCAAAGACCTGGTCCCTGATCTCAAGAAGTTCCTAAACTTGGGGAAGAATGATGGAAATAAACAATAATTATAATAGCAGGAGCTACCATTTATTGAACACTATGATGTGCTGTTTCACACAGCAATTATGCAGGATGGCACTATCATCCCCCTTTTACAAAATAGACCACTGAAGCTCAAAGAGTACAACACCAGGTGATAGTCTGGGAGTCATGCCCAACCTAGTAGATGTGACCCAGGTAGGGAGACTTGTTAAAAAGTTATTCAATGACACTTTTTCAAGCATGGTAAAACGAACTTGATTCAGGACCATTGAGACAGGTGTAGGGACCACGGCAATGGAATTTTGCAGTGGGCACGAAGAAGGGAGAGGTTGGTCTCGATTCTAAATGCTCCATGGGCAAGCAGAAATTTATAGCCAAGGAGCAGGGTAGGGGGCAGTGATCAAAACTTAGTAAGAGAAAATATAAGGGGATTCTGGCTAAACAACTTAGCAAGATTCATGCTAAAGATGGCCCAGGGTGATCAGATGTCACCTGGGGCATGGTGGAAGATGAGGAATCTAATCAGATATTGAAGGGTGGGGTGGCGGGGAGGTTCTTGCTAAACTGACTTCGTGAGGCTCTTCCTAAAATTAGATTTTACAAGGAATTGCACAGATGGGCCTCGGAGAAGGTTTAGGAACCTGCTTCAAGTTTGGTCAAGCAAGGAATCCATCAGGAGAATACACATTTAACACTGTCAGTCATTTGGGAATTTTTCTTCCACTTGGTGTCCCAAGTTACTTCTGCCCTTACCTGTCCTGCTGTGTCTTTTCTGCCTCCTTTGTTTCTTACCTTCCCCCTTTTCCCCTTGAGTCTAGATTGGATCCCCACCTCTCTTTTCTTCTGCTATGCATTTAATCCATTCCTAGGGCTTCCATCATTGTCTTTTACTTGCAATTTCCAAGCCTGCGTCTGCAGCTCCCACCTCACTCCATGCTTCAGAACCCCATTCTCATCTCCCAGTCATGTCAGATACCGAAACCATCTTGCCATTCTCAGGCTAGTTTGTTCAGCATCTTTTTGTCCCTTGCTTGGACCATTTGAATGGCTTGAATCTTCTCTGCCATTTTATTTTCTTCCTATTCCAGGTCACCTCACCTGTGTTGTCTTGATTTCTCTTCCTAAATATCTCTTTTCTTACATCACAACCTTACGCAAAAAAAATCTTCCGTGGCTCCCTAATGCCTATACCGTTGTTCCCAGACACAGAGCTCTCTGCGTTCTGGTGCCAATCTATACTCTCCTCTTCTCCGACCTTATACCCCAGGGCCACTCACTATTTCCCCGCTGCATTTCAGTGCTTTCGTCTCCCATGCCCTCCATAGATTCCTGCCCCTGCCCCTTCAGGATACAGTTAAAACAGGTGTCTTTTATGGATCCAGTCTTGATTCCCACGGCCAGATGTAGGCCCTTTCTACCTGAATTGCCATAGCACTTTGTTATTTCATGTCCTCGGGTATTAGAGTTTGGTCTCACCTTGCAGTGTGGTGCCAGGTCAGGAGCTTGAGTAGTGAAGTCGGAATGGGTTTAAATTCTGCCTCAGCAACTTTCTAACAGTGTGATCATGGGCTCTTTAATTTGAGCCTTTTTCTGCCATCTGTAAAATGGGCAAAAGGATATAACCTTGCTGGGAAAGTTTGAAGTAATACACGTAAAAACACCTTACAAAAGCAAGTGATAGTAGGCAGTAATTTTTAATACAATGATGTAATTATTTATTCCTCACTAGAACATAAATTCCTTGAGATTTGGGCTGACCGGCTTCTATTAATTTTTGCATCAACCCCAGTCATCAGCCCAGCACCAGGGATACAGAAATCTTTCAAGCAATGTTAGCTGAATGCTGACTGAGAAGGAGGAATTGTGATTTTCTCGTGTCTTTTGTCAGTTTTGTCGCCGTTTTGTCAGTGTCACCCCCTGCCTCCCTGGAGTCGGAGCCTCCACAACCTCTTCCCCAGCCCTTTCCAGCTGCCTTCCTCTGATTCTGCATACCACAGTGCTTCAGTATCTACCCCTAGGCCATACGTAGAAGATGTTATTTAGGGAGTTGCATGAAAGAACTCAGTTGTAGGTGCAAATGAATGCTGAGAGCTTCTCAATGGAAGAGGAATCGTAAATCACTCTGAAGTTGGGATGAAACCCTAGGAAGTCCTGCCATGCAAACTGCAATACCCTAAACCTCTGTCAAAGTGGCCCTGAAACCCCTGGAGACCTGGCAGGATATTCCTTTCTGTTGCTTGGCACTTAGCTGTTCTGAGTCTGGCAGAACAGCAGCAACCCAGAGGCATATGAAAACTTAAAGCTCCAACACCATGCCCTAGATGAGACTGCCGTCTGGCCACTTGTCACTTTCTCCCTCCATCCTATAAAGCAGAGTGAAATCCTATACATGGGAAAATGTAAGGGGACTTGGCTCTCCAGGGCGGCCTCTTTACTCCATCCTCTTGCTTACTTCTGCTGGCTTATCCTAGAATCAAGGCCTGAGATTGTTCATAACTCAGCTGGTTGTCCCAGCCAGTGGTGATCACAAAGGACTCCAATCTCCAGCCTTTGCAGTTGTGCTAGGGAATGCTTGAGGCCAAGGCCCTGGAGCCTGGGAGGGGAGAGCACTGGTTGCAGATGCGAGCTTGCAGGAAGCTTTGATGTTCCGAGTAGGACTGGGAGGCGTGGGAAGTGAGACTTCTGTTCCCTTGAGCTCCCACAAAGCTGAAGCCTTTCCATTATTTTATAGGCCGCAGCGCAGCATAGCCTAAAGGTGCTGGCTAATGTCCGTCTTGGCCCAGAGTAAATCAGGCCAGAACCAAATCAAAGTGGAAAATTAAGACACTGTGCAGGGGAAAGCTCTCGTCTCCAAAATATATATGCATCAAAGTGTACCCCTGTCTAGCTGGGACAGGAGCCATCAAAATGCAAATATGGGTTTTGGGAATGCTAATGTTGGAAGTGGAGAACAATACTGAAGCAGACTTCTTGGGGCCAGGGAAAGGGCCCCAGGGCAGGATGTGGGAGCTGAGTGGGGGGCAGGGATGAAAGGGGCAAAGGAAGCAGTGCGAGAGAGCCTGGAGATGAGAGAACAGCAGGAGTCGATTGAGGTTGAAAGGCTGCTGGGGCAGGATTAGAAAAGGGGAGCGCTGAGAGGACCGGTCAGAGGACCAGACTGCTGACCGCTGACCCGAGGCTGCGTGCCCAGGACAGAGGAAGGTGAGTTCAGGGAAACTTCTCTGAATGGCAGCCCAGCGGGAAGGAGAGTCAGGACGTGCCTGGAGTCTCAGGCCTGGGCTTGAGGTCAAGGCCTGGAGAAACAGACAGTAAAATCTGTGTTTCTGTAAGAGCAGGGAAGCTAGGAGGTGCGCTCCACTTTGGTGCTACCAGCACGTGAGCTAGAGGGCTTGAAGGGGGGGCTTGAGAGCCGGGAGCCAGACCGAAGCCAGGGTTGGGTTCAAGGGGTCTCACGGAGAGCTGCTTCCCCGGGTTTAATTTTGCTCTTCCTGGGAGGACTGTATATGTTAAAGCAGAGCCTGGCACAGCATCAGTGCTTTGTGGATGTTTGTTATCTATGTAGGTAAAGAAACTGAGGCTCAGAAAGGCTTTTTAACACTTGCGGCTTTGGACGGCAAGGAAGTGATGGCAGCTCTATCCGAACTCCAAGCTGCGAGAACTATACCAGTAGGTTCCTGTGTGCAGTTGGGGACCCACCTCTGCCAGTGCTGGCATGAGCTAGCTGTCTTGAACTGAAAACAGACACTCAGAGATGGGCTGTGGGATCCCAGAGAGGTGGCAGAGTGGTCAAAGCTATGAAGCCAAGAGTGGGTGCCAGGAAGGAAGCCCTGAGCCCTGAGTGACTGTAATTTAAAAAATATTAATGCTGGGAGTGGGTGTTTACTTTGGAGGGGTGGGCTGCTTATATTTGGTTTTGGGACTTGTTCATTCATCTTTTCTCAGCGGCGCCTACTGCTGCCCTGGCCCAAAGTTAAAGCCCAATAAATCATTGTTGTACAACTGAGTGCCCCCACCTAGACTGTAAGTTCCTGGAAGGCAAGGATTTGTGTCCCACACTTGTTTTGTACCTTCCAAGATCTGGCACACCAATTGGCGAATGGGCAGTGAATGAATTCATTCACTGAAGCGTCTCTCTGGTGCCAGGCCCAGTGCTAAGTGATGGGAATACACAGATGAATACAATATGATCCCTGCTCTTGGGTAACTGATTATTCTGGTGAATGAATAAAGGAAACAAAGAATGAATGGAGCCTGTGGAAAGGGCCAGGCCATTCTGCTAATTGCTTTATGAACTAGTAGATAGCAAAGAGATGTACCTCTCAGATACCCTGCTTTCTCTTGGATTTTGGTGAGCGGCTGCTGAGTGGGTCTCAGAGCTTTAAACAAACGCTGTCTTTTATAGAAAAAGGGATGCACCCCCTTATTTCTCCTGCACACACCCCAGGCGTGGAGGGTCCCAGAGGGATGACTGGATGCCTGGAGCTATTTGCATCCTTTCCCCTAGGCTCTCTTGGGACCAAGGACTGCCAGGGGCCACAGGAGGCAGAAGACCAGGAGACCAGGGCCTTTTCCCTGGTGTGAAGCTAACTGTCCCCCAGCCAGCACAGTGGGGAATCACTGTGATTCCTGCTGTGGAGAGCCAGCCAGACTGGATCCGTAGCTCAGAGGTACCCACAGCACTCCTTTTTCAGGTGGAGACACCCTCCCTCAGAGTTCGGTAGAGGGGGGGGTTCAGTGAAAAGATTGGATTTTGTAAAGGTGGGCAGCTTTGTGAAATATTGAAAAGCACACATTTCTCAGCTATGCACGGCTCATCTTCCATGCCAGTGACCTGAAGGAGCAGGTGATGCCTCCCCACCGCACCACAGCCAGGGGCGGCCACATGAATGTGTGTGTGTGCACGTGCAGGTGTGTGTTTGTACCAGGAAACTGAAAGTGAAACATACCAGGGGCATTTCCAGGGCTCACATGGAACAATATGCAGGAGCGGGCAAGACTGGCCCAGGGCCTGCAAGCAGTGATGGATAGGGCTGAAATGAAATGGGGCCTCATGCTGGCCACACCCTCCCCACCAGCTTTGCCCACAGAGTCCACACTGCAGGCTTTGCCCGCAGAGTCCATATTGCAGGCTATGAACCTCCACTGTGGAACCACATGGGGAGCCACAGGGACCAGGAGCAATCCCTGTCCTGGAGCCAGTCCCAGGGAAAGGCCAGGACATGCTCCAAAAGATGGCCCAAGGAGGTAAGGACAGAGATGGTGGATGGAATCACTGGAAGGGAGAGAAGGCAGGAAGATACAGACACATGTAGGAGACTTACAGTTCTGTGAATCCGCTTCCACAGCCATTCTGCCGGTATTCCAGGAAGAAGGAGAGCAAGCACAGCAAACATGGACCAGGTCTAGTGCAGTGTTGGTAGACCTGGAACAAGCTGGAGTTTACAATCTGGTAGGCACATTTTACTGGGAGAAAATGTGTCGAGGATGAGAAAACTGAACTTTGAAGACAGTTCAGTGTGGATAAATTCTCTTCAATCTGATGACATGCTCTTCTCCACTATCATCACTACAATACAGGTTTCCAACACTTCTGATCTCTGAACATATCTTCTCTGCCTCACCATCTCCCCACCTCAGTTAATTCTTGCCCCATGCCTCAGCTAATGATATTTTTAGAGTAAAAACTAGAATATATAATCCTCATCTTAAAGCCTTCCAATGGTTTCCCATTGCTCTTAGGGCCAATACTGAAGTCCTCACGTTCTGCAGAGCTCTGCATGATTGGCCTATTCCTCTTCTGCATTCCTGGAATGCAGGATCCCTCCTGCCACAAGGTTTCAGCACACAAATGCCTCACCCTTAGCACTCAGTTCAGTGTGTGATTATGTGTGAATGTGTGATTGCTAGATTGGTGGTGGTTTAATTGGTTGGATTGATGGTTATACCAGTCTTTTCCTTATTGGAGAGTAAGCTTTTTGAGGACAGAAACCACAGCAAGTTTTGCTCCTATTATAGTCTCAGTACTGGAAAGATGCCTAGTGTACAGCAGATGACCAGTAAATATTTGCTGAATAAGTGGAGGAATTCTTCATTTCATACATTCTTCATTGCTAGAAAGCATTCAGGCCAGATGATGATCCTGGGGCTTGGAAGGACAGTGACTTGCTGGAGGGGCAAGAGGGAATGGGAGGAGAATACCCAGGACCTGTGGGGGTGAAGGCAGGCCAGCTTCTGGATCATTGCTGAGGGGATAATACCTAGAAAAATTTCTTGCCATGCGTAAAGCTTCCCTGCCTTAGCATCGTCCTTTAGAAATAGCCATGGTTAGGTCGGGCTCGGTGGTTCGTGCCTGTAATCCCAGCACTTTGGGAGGCTGAGGCGGGCAGGTCACAAGATCAGGAGTTCGAGACCAGCCTGGCCAATATGGTGAAACCCTGTTTCTACTAAAAACACAAAAATTAGCTGGGTGTGGTGGTGCGCACCTGTTTTCCCAGCTACTTGAGAGGCTGAGGCAAGAGAATCACTTGAACCCAGGAGGCAGAAGTTGCAGTGAGCCGAGATGGCTCAACTGCAGTCTAGCCTGGGCAACAGAGTGCGACTCCATCTCAAAATAAAAAAAAAAAAAAGGGGGCCATGGTTGGCTCCCAGATCACATTGGTAATTCAAAGAAACAGCAGTATAAATTTAAAAAAAAAATTTTTTTCTGGCCAGGTTTGGGAATGCGTTTTTTAGTCCAATAGAAAATACAGGCAGCCGGGTGTGGTGGTCCCAGCTACTCGGGAGGCTGAGGTGGGAGGATTGCTTGATTCCAGGGAGGTTGAGGCTGCAGTGAGCCATGATTGTGCCCACCACTCCAGCTTGTCTCAAAAAAAAAAGTGTGTGTGTGTGTGTGTGTGTACACACACATGGACGTGTATATATATATACATACATACACACACACACACACGGACAGTCCCCTGGGGTAAGGCTGGATGGGGAGGGACAGAGATACAGGTTCTAAGGAGAGGAATGATGTGATGCCATTTACACGTTGAGAAAAATATATATATATACACACACACACATACTTTTTTAATATATACACACACATATATATGGTGGGCATACATCTATATATACATATAGATGGTAGGCTAAGTTTACCACATAATCAGAACAGACACCAAAATAAACAAAATATCAGAAAAGATGATCAAAGTTTTTAACTAAATAGACACTTTGGATACTGCTCCATGGCAGAAAAGGCTGTGCTGTGCAGCTAGTGTTCTCTAGGTTCTGGAAAGGAAATCTCTTGTTTACCATTGTGCTGCTTAGCTTATAATAGGTGCACCATAAATATTTGTTGAATGAATTAATGAATGGAACTTTCATTGGTCTGGAAAGAGTACCGAATGACAGGAGCAAAACCACAGCATCTAAAGTGCTAAAGCCATCTGTTCTAGTAATTTATTTGCTATTTCTTGGAAGGCCTATTCTTTTATAATGCAATTTCGTGACAAGCAGAAGACCAGAGAGATAGGTTCTAACACCTTTAGCTATTTGAACCTAGGTAAGTTATCTAACCTGTCTGAGCTTCCACAACCTTATCTGTTAAGTGTGTATGATAACTCTTTACTTACTTGAGGATAATTTAACTGTACTGAGAATGGGGTACAAAATAGAAGGGGCCTTCTGTCCTTTCTAGTGGAAGAGATAGTAAGCAAATAAAATTAGAAAATTACAGCTTTGAATATAGGTTTGATGGAAAACCATAGGGTGCCAAGTGGGAGTAGCGGTGGGACCTCATTCAGATTGGGGTGCAGGGAGGGCACTAGTAAAGTGCCATTTATGCAGAGACCTGAAGGATGAGTTAGGAATTGGCCAAGAGAGTGAAGGGAACAGCATGCGCAAAGGCCTGAGGCAGGAAAAAGCTGAGGGAGGGGAGCAGAAATTTCAAGCAGCCAGGAAAGACCACTGGGGTAAGGCTAGATGGGGAGGGAGGGACAGAGATGCTCAGAAGTTCTAAGGAGGGGAATGATGCGATGCCATTTACAGGTTGAGAAAAGCATGTGGGCTGCTCTTGGAAAATTGGGGCTGAAGTGTAAGAACTGGATCTCAGTTCTTAAAAGATCTCAGTTCTTAAAAGAACCTGAATGTTAGCGCCAAGGACTTTAAAGACGATCTGGCTCTAACTTCTCATTTGAAACATGAAAAAAAAAAAAAACCCCAAAACACAAGAACTACAATTGTGAGGAGCCTTGGCCAGGATCGCACGTTCATCTGGCTGTAACGTAGCCGTGAACTGGGGTCTTCGACTACTCTTTCGCAATTTATGAGCCCGTGCCCCGCTCGGCCTTCTGCAGTGGTGGGGTGGCCGGGAGATGACTGCTGGGCGTCGGGGTTTTGAGGCAGGCGAGGGTGGCGCGCAGGCCAGGCTCCCGCGCGCCCCCAAGCCGGGCCCAGGCCGAGCGCCTCTCGCCGCCGCGCACATTCCGGAGAGGAAACTCGGGGCTCACGGGGCCTGCGGCGTAGGTGGCTCAGCCCTTTCCTTGGCTTTCCCTCCCAGGCCCTACTTGCCGAAACCCACGGCTGGAGCCTCCCGCCCGCCCGCCGCGCCCCCGCCCCGGGACAGGAAACGAGCAGGGACAGCTCCCCGCCCGCACCTCCGCGCCCGGCGGCCGGGCTAGCAACTCAGAGGCGCGGCGCTGCGATTGGCTGCGCGCGGGAGAAGCGGCGCGGCGCTGCTCCAATCACGAGCCGCGCCGGGAGGCCGCGCCGCCGGGAGGCCGCGGGCGCGTGCTCGCATGCCTGTGGTATTTGCTCAGAGGGGCATGACCACTTCGGGCAAGTCTTTAAATGTGAGTCAGCTTTCGGCCGATCCCTGGGAAAAATTCCTTCGGTGTTGTCAGGCAGGGTTCGCTAGCTGCAGCTCTTTTTTTTTTTTTTTTTTTAAATTCAAAAGGGATAATCCTGCTGAATGGGGAAAGGCATTCGGACCCTGTCCCCGCTTCCCGGAGGAGAGGCTGCGGGCCGCGCCGGGGGCCCAGCCTAGGCCTGCCCGACTCAGGGCGGCCCTAGGACCTGGTTTTCCGGAGGGCCAGGGCACCTGCACTTTCTTCCCCGCGCCCTCTTCCCCACCTTCAGCAGGGCACAAAGGGCCGGGGCGGAGGGTCGAGGGGTTCGCGTACACCGCGGGGCGAGCAGTGCCCCCTGGAGTTGTGCGCGGCATCTACCCGACGTGGGGAATGCCCGGTCCCGGCCTCCCTTTCTCCACTTTCTTGGCTCTTCTGGTTCTGGACTTGGCTTGGGGAAGCTGTGCGGTCCTAGGTCATCTCTCCACCTCCCTAAGCTTCAGTTTCCTCACTGGTGAAGGGAAGGGCGGACAGTAGAGGAAGTGAGCTGGCCTGGGACTGTGGAAACTTGGCGAGTTCTCCTAGCTTAGTCTTCCCAACTTGCTGGGAAGCCCCTTCTGCACTCCCGGCCTCAGTTTCCCCATCTGTAAGATGAGGGAGCTGAACTGGAAGAGTCCATGAGTATGAGTGTAGTGACATCAGGCGATTGCAGTTCCCCTTCCTGGGGCCTGTGGGCTCAGGGTGGATAAAGCCCTGTGACTTGGCCGCCTGCTGCAGCATAACTCCGTAGCTGCTCCGCCAGGCGACCCAGCCTCCCCTCCCCGCCTATCATCTCAGAGACGCCCAGCAGGCAGGATTGGGAGCACCAAGGGAAAAGAAGACCAAAAAAGGCTGAGGGCTGAGGGAAATGAGTTGGGACTGGAGGGATTTATGTGCAATTTGATTTTAAATGAACGTCTTGTGCAAAAGAAGAGGTGATTTGGCACCTGTTACTGGTGAGTTAATAGCGTAGGCACTCTTGGTAATGGGGATACGATACTGTGAAGACCAGATTAGCTCAATGTGGCAGCAAATTATAAGAGTTGACCAGAGGCTGGTCACGGTGACTCATGCCTGTAATCCCAGCACTTTGGGAAGCTGAGGCAGGTGGATCACCTTAGGTCAGGAGTTCAAGACCAGCTTGGCCAACACGGTGAAACCCCGTCTCTACTAAAAATACAAAAAATTAGCTGAGCGTCGTGGCAGATGCCTGCAATCCCAGCTACTTGGGAGGCTGAGCCAGGAGAATCTCTTGAGCCTGGGAGGTGGAGGTTGCAGTGAGCCGAGGTTGTGCCACTGCACTCCAGGCTATGCAGCAAGAGCGAGACTCCGTCTAAAAAAAAAAGAGTTGACCAGAGAGATGCTGTAGAATCTCTGCTTGTGAATCTTTGAAAGATAAGGCAGGCACCCCCTGCCTCCTTTGAAGGGCTTTGAAATCCAGGCAGAGTGAAACTGTTAGAGCTCTCTGAATCAAGAGAACATTGAAGCACTGGCTACTTCTGTGGGTGAAAAGTGTGGTTTGGTACAAAAAAGCATCACACTGTGCTACTAACACAGGGGTGTGACCTTGGGCAAGTCACTTGCCTGTTGTCGGTCTGCTTTTCATCTGGAACAGGATGAGGGATTAAGCTGATTGACCTCTTAAAGTGCCTTACAGCTGTGACACTCCAGGATGAAATGGAGTAATGTGTGAGAAATTGCTTTGAAAACTTCATAGTACTAAGGGGCTTTTTGTTGTTGTTTTTATATAGATAAAGGTGATCTGAGAGTTCATTAAACTCTGAGACCGGTTGTAATTCAGGCCATCCACCTCCTACCAGCTGAGACTGCAGCAGGGCATTTGTTCTGCGACAGAGTTTCTCTGGCCTGTGAATCAGTATTATTTATTCTGTTTGTACTATCAGTTCCTGCGCTGGTTTTGCAGCCTGAGCCAGCCAGTCTTCGCACTTGGCCTTGGTTTCTCCACCTCAGCTTGCCTTTTCCAACCTCTTTTGATTCAGATGAATCACATCGTGCCTTTGCCAAGCTTAGGTCCCCTGGAAACAGGACTGCAAATTTGGAGGAAGAAAAACGAGAACCAGATTGGTTTGCCAACAACTAACTTTGACCATTCCCCTTTTTCCTTCTCTGTGATCTTCCAATTGTAATGGGGGCTCGGGGATTTATGGAGATGGGGAGGGGAAATAGACTGAAGATGGAGAAAGAAAAAGTCAGGGGCCAATCATAAAGGAAAGGATTTAAAAATGTATTCTTACCAATTCAGAAATAGGGAAAGACATCTAAGCCATCAGGAGGGTCAGATGATCGTTACGCATTATACAAAAAAGAGGATTTCTGGACTGTGGAAGCCTGGTGTAGAGTTTAGTTCTGCTTGGGCAGGTCAGGGTAGTCTTCAGAGCCGGGTGATATCTGGGATATTTCTCAATGAGAGAGCGATTTTTCTTGTAATACGAAATGCATCTAGCCTGTGGGTAGAGCCTGAGCAAGGCAGAGAGTGCGACTGTGTAGAGGGGCTTGGGTCTCCTAGGAACGGCCAGTCGCCAGGTGTGTTGTGAGCTCAGGTGAAGATGGCGGAACTGGAGCTAGAAGGCAGAGTTATAAATGGTCTTATCTGTTCTTTTAAGAAATTTGGACTTTATTTTGTAGGAAATGGAGAATAGTTGCCGTCTTTTGAACAGGTGAGAGAGATCAGCTGTAAAGAACATTGTTTTTCAAACTTCCGGTTATACAGGGAATTCAGGTCGTGACTGACATTTAAAAAATAGAATGGAATAGAAAATATGAAAATCCAGGCACGCTATATTGGCTTATGAAATATATGAGATTGTGTGTGTGTGTGTGTGTGTGTGTGTGTGTGTGTGTGTGTGATTGTTTATGTTCTAGATCGTGGTATGAAATATACTTATTACAGTGGGTCCTTGTGGAAAAAAAGTCTGAATGGACTGGAATTGCAGACCCTTTATGCTGAGTCGAGGAGGATGGATGGGAGGGGGAGAGATAAGAAGTTCTTGGAGACAGGACAGGTGACTGTCATTCTGTCCCACTTCAAACTCTCAAGAAGGAAATTGCTTAACTTTTGAAAACAGTTAACTGATCTTTTCCAAGTCCTCCTCCGCAGAGGAAAGATGATTATATTTGCCCTGCAGAGTAATGGAGGAGGCTACTAAAGTATTTGGTACCCTGCTTCATTGGCAGGGCGTGTTACCTAACAGGGCAGATACTGTGGATCAATAGTTGGGACTCAGTTTCTTCCAGTCTTTACCACGCACCAACATGGCTGTGGTACAAATCATGATCCTGTGACTTAAAAATGATGCTAGTTTTCCATTTTTTCCGGTGAAACATTGCAATTCCTATAGTCAGCATTTTGGGATAGTATAGCCCATGACTGGTATTCAGGCGTCTGTTTAGCAAAGATGGGAGACACCATCCCCAAAACATGAATAATAGCCTTCTATTTAAAGCACTTAAGAAGGCTACTCATAACCTCCTTCAGTCAGTAATATCAGTGTCTTAACAGACCTGAGGGTTGGGGAGCCTTTAGGGATAATGAATTCCCTCCTGATGCAGTCATAGAACATCTCGTATTCTGCTGGCCTCAGAAAAACTGGAGAGCAGCTGGCTACCATCTGCCCTATGACATGCCCATTACTTTAAGACTGTTTCTGGGCGTCAATGTTTGCTTTTTCTCAGGCAGCCTTACATGCAACAAGGGCCCATTTACTTTCCTGAGTCCAGCCATGTGGAGAATGTTGCTCTCTTGCAGCAATGCAACGTAGTCCAATTCGTTTCTTTTTAAGGTGACTGACACTATACACATTTGGTTACATATTGTACACATCCATGTTCTCTTCTCCTTTCCTCACCCAAACCAGACTCTATGCATTTGGTCCAGACACCACTTCAGTTTACATAACTCCAGACACAGCCTCGTGGTTGCATGTTCAGGGCAAGCATACCCACATCTCTCTTCATACTCTATACATGTACATGCTCTTCCTATCTGAGTTGGGATTGTTTAAGTTCCCTTGATCCTGACTGGTTCCTAATCCATAATAACAAGAGCAATGTGCCGTGATCTGAATACGACTGTGTGCCAAGCCTTGTGCCAGGCACGTTATATATTCAGCAAACTTGAAGAGACATTATTATCTGTCTTTTGCAGATAAAGAAAACTGAAGCTTGGCTAGTGTTCATAATTGCACATCTAGTTCATAATCAAGTTGAGTTGCAAAACTTAGTTTCTTTAGATTGCAGACCCATGCTTTGACTCCTGAGATACTCTCCTTTCCCTGATTCTTTTCTGATAGCCTCCTTCCATGACAGCTAGGAGGAACTCCTTCTCTTTCTCTTCCCATTTTGTCTTAATAAAACCATGAAAATCCCTCTTTAGAGAGAAGGTCTAAGTGGAATCTACTTTTGCATTGGCACTCATACAGAGGAAGGACATCCAAAAGTCGTTATGTCTAGACTTCTGCATCTTGACAGACTTCCCTTGCTGTGAGAGAAAGGGCTGTTCTCAGCATAAAATAGAGGAAGAGACAGAATGAAAGTGCCCCAAATCACAAAACTCTGGATCTAAAGATGATTGAACGGTGAGCCAACCATGTGCTCCACTGTACCCATCCTACACCCCTTTTTAAATCATTTATTCATTCCTTATTTACAGCTTTTCCCTCCATCCCTACCTTCCTTTGGTCATCCACTATTGTGTCAGAGACACCAATCAGTCATTCCACAAATAATGGGTACAATAGAAGATCAAACATCTTTGATGTGAATAGCACTTCTCTTGGCTATTATCCAATGCCTGGGCACTGGCCATTCTCTGTGGCCAGCGATATGATCAGGGCTGGCCACATGCATAAGGAGGGCATGACATGGGGGAAGTATATGCATTTACAGCTGCCAGGCTGGAAGACCATCCTTTTGACCAACATGGGCTCCTATGAGACATAACAATGCTTTTTTCTCTTTGCTTGGAACAAGGAACCATAGAATTCCCTGAGTTGGGGAGGTTCTAGTGGGTCATCTGATCCAGCCTCTTCCATCTGATGCAAGTATCGGCGTTACATCTTCTCTGACATTGCTCATCCAGCTTCTCAAACACACCCAGATGTGAGCTAACTTGATCTACTCACCCCATTTTTTGGAAAGCTTTATTTTTTAGGCAATTCATACAATTCTCTATCAAGCTTGATCTGATTCCCTAATCCACCCATGAGTCCCATTTCTACTTCTTGGGATGACATAGAAGAGTTCTAATCCCTCTTCCATGTGATAGCTCTTCAAATATTTAAAGGCAGACACGATGTCATTCTTTTAGTCTTTTCATGCCGAGGATGCCCAGTTTGTGCCATTTTGCAATTCTTAGGATTCTTGGTAATGTCAATCTCACTTGCAGGGCATACTTGAGTATAATGTATAAATAATGAGCTTTTACCATGTGCCAACACCCTTCAAAGACATTATGTAATTCAATTCTCATGTCCAACCTGTGAGATAAGAACCCTTTATATTTTATAGAGAAGAAAACAAATTAATGAGGTTAGGAGTTTAGGCCAAGGTTATGTAGTTAGACATGGACAGAACTGGCACATTAACCTGAGCCTTTTGTCAAACACATGTGCATTATTTCTTTCCTCTAAAAATGAGTTTGACCAGGGCAAGGATGGTGCAAGACATCCAAGATACAGGTCTTGTCATCCTTAATACATAGGAACACAGAGAAGAGATGATATATATTTCTGCACTCTTAAGTCTTACTTGCTTGAGCCATTTTTTGCCTCTTCTTCTCTCCCACATAAAACTCTGGCTGTAAATTTTAACAAGATGTGGGATATCCTCTCCATTTTTTGCACAGAGAGAAACAGAGCAGAGAGGTTGATGTCCATGATACTGTGTTTACTTGGGGACACAGTATCAAAATCAGATTTAAATCTCCAAGTCTTCAAAGATAATTGCTTATACACATAAACGGAAATTGCTAATTTCACATGTGTTTGCTTGGAGTGGAAATATTGAAGACATTTGTCACTTTTCCATAATATTTTTGGAATACAGGAGCCCTCTGGTGGTGAACATTGTAGCAGGGAGGTATCCTTGGGAAAGCCGATCTGAGATTTCCTACCAGAACTCTTCTTAGTGCCCTCTGGCTTTGTTTGAGGGTCACCCCTTTTCCATTTTGCCTCTTTCTTCCTCTTTTTGTACAAGATTACTTGCTTTTTGCACACCCTTTCTCCGTTCCCTCTCAAGTTCCTCTCTGCATCTTTCCCTTCAACCCCAGCTGTCACCCCTGATCCCCTTGGAATCTTTCCTTGCTACCATCTTTGGCCTTGGAGGACCCTTTCTGAAATCTGGCCAGTTCCCCTGTGGCAGGTGCTGAGCGACAGCTGCTGCCTTGTTGCTGCCGCAGTAGTGAATTCAAATCCCTTGTGGGTGTTTAGAGCCTGCAGATGGATTAACTGATGATTACTGTTCATCAACAAGCATTTGCCATGTTCTGCTAAGCATGTTAGGGATGCTGAGCGGCCCCTAGAAGCAAGTTTTCTTGGAGGAGCAGGTGAGCTTTTTCCTCCTTAGGCACAAGGAGCTCACCACACATCATCTGGTCGCTGGGGTTGATCAGCTGTCCAGAGCTGGGCCATTCTAAGTTTCTATGTGTAGCTCTTTCTGTGCAAATGTCTGTTTCCCTCATTATTGTGTTCATGGAGCGGTCTGTCTTCTGTAAGATCATGCCTCACAACAACCAACAGCAAGTGAGGACCCACAAAACAGCTAAATCACATTGGTAATTGAGAACTGACCATTGATCCAGAGGCAGAAGCTATACTGGTGGCTTCAGTGGATTTCAGTAAACCAAATAAGGGGAAAGAAAGCTAAAATAGGACAGGCACAGAAATTTGGGCTAAAATTTTAGACACAATCTTCTTGACTTCTAGTGCAATAAAGTAATAGGGCAGTATAACACTTAGCACTTTGGACTCTTGAGAAAAATACCTTCCATAAAATGGGCTAGTGACTTTATTACATTGCGGTGCTTAACAATTAGTGGCTTAATCACAAGGTAGTCGGGTGAGATAGGCCGATTCATTACCCTCACTGCAAAGACAATCAGAAAAGCCTTCCCAGGATCCAGGGCATGTTGCAAGAGGGTGGAGTGCCAGGCTCCTGGGCATGTTAGAAAGTGAAACCAGAAGAAGGGCTGTGGGGAGAATCATAAAGTTTGGAAAGCTACAGGTTTCTGTAAACTGTAGCAGAGAAGGCTAGAGTGAGTGAGGAGGTTGCAGTGGGCATCCCGCTAGTTAATACAGCCCAACTTCACGGAGGGGTTATGCAGTACTGACAAAGCGCATCTGGGTTTCTCCTGCCACTACCACCCCAGCAAATGAGAGTGGCCTTTGGATGAATCAAGATGAATTTGGGCTCCTAGCTATGAGGATTCGGGCAGGATTAGAAAGTGTTGCCTGGGTGGCTGCAGATATCTCTTTTCTCTAGATTTTAAGAAAATGCAGACAAGTCTTTTCAGCGGCCCTTTTGGAGGTGCATGTGGGTGAAGCCCTACCTCAAAGATGCAATGAGCAGCCAGATACGGTGGCTTGTGCCTGTAATCCCAGAACTTTAGGAGGCCAAGGTGGGTGGATCGTTTGAGCTCAGGAATTTGAGACCAGCCTGGGCAACATGGAGAAACCCAGTCTACATCCAAAAACACAAAAATTAGCCAGGCGTGGTAGTGTGCGCCTATAGTCCCAGCTACTCAGGAGATTGAGGTGGGAGGATTGCTTGAGGCCGGGGGCAGAGTTCACAGTGGGCTATGATTGGTCACTGCACTCCAGTCTGGGTGACAGAGTGAGAACCCGTCTCCCAAATAAATAAATAGATGCATGAGCTGGCCTCTGGCGATGTTCTTCCCAGGCTTGTCATTCTACAGTCACCTTAGACCTCTTGTTTCACAGCATTTTATGGACTTTTAAAGTTTGTAATTTCTAGGGTTTGGGAGTGAAAGGGTGATGCTGGGGTGTGCGGCACGTCTGTCATCTTAATTCATTTTCCCTCATAGGCCTCCCTTCTTGCCCTGTATCCTGCCAAACCACAGATACTCATCCACCTCCCAGTTTCTGACATAACTTACAGGATTCACTATAACTGACATTCCACCAAGAATGGCTTGTGTAATTATATGATAAAAGCAGTACATGGTTTGTGTAAATTTTCCCCTGGTTCACTGTGTGTGCACTTACCGCAGTGCCCTTTTTAATAGAGCTGTCTGCAGTGATGGGATCAGTTCCCTGTTCTGAACCTGAAGCTGTGGGCAAACAGCCTGGACCATGTCTATTAAATGTGCTTTGTTTAGCATCTTATTCCAAAGACAGGTGCCAAATGATTTTTTATAGTGATTTTAATGACATAACAAAAAGCACACTAGATTGAAAGTTAGATGATCTGGTTTAGTCCTTGCCTGTCACCAATTAGCTCCTCCAGGCCTCAGTTTCCACATTTATGCAGTGAGGAGATTTAGACCAGATAACCTTGGAAGAGGACCTCCAGCTCTGAAATTTACTGCTTATCTTCCATAATGATAATGGTGCCCTCCTCCATAAAGACTGTCATCTTCTCAGGGGCAGGGGGAAACCTTGCCCGTAGTGTTCCCAGAGTGCCTGGAAGGACTCTAGCCCTTGACAGCAGGGGTGGATGGGCGGGGAACAAGGAGCACTCAAGTATCTGTTGATAGATGAATCATATCCATCCACTTTCCAAGAGAAAGGTAGTAGTACTTTAGGAGTAAGAGACACTGAAAGGAGGCAAGAGGGACAGGTTTTCTTTCCAATACCACCTCTTGTTTGCGTGTATACTGTATGCTATGGTCTTGACCTCCATTCATAAGGAACTGCTGAAAGTTGCCCACTGCCTGCCCTAGGTCTGGAGAAGAACGTAGCTGCACATTTAGGCTCATGCTCTAAAACAGAGATTGAGGCTGAGCTGTCAAGACCTGTAGAAAAATGCTCCTCACCCCAGTAGGAGTTGGAACTGTCCTTTCTCATGACAAGATGGGATTTATGCTTTTCTATGAAAATATTTGTGTAAATGGAAAAAGAAAAAAAGCTAGAAGGTTTGGGCATGGAGCCGAGGCTTTTGTGAAGGGTAAGATTCCTCAGCTGTCATAAATATCAGTGGAAGGGGAAACAGGTGGCGGATCCCTGCTTTCCTTACAGAAATATTTTAAGTGGATCATAAACTCCCTCTGTTCGCCCCACCAGTGAGTCCACATTGTGTTTTGGTGCCTGCAGCTTAGAAAGTCAGAGCCTTTTTCCCAAACCACGCGGGAGCATCACTTTGCTAGTGACTGCTTGTATTTGGAGAATATAGACTTTAGTTCTAGTAGACTGACTTGAGTCCTCTCCCCTTACTCAGATAGCTGATGAAGAGGCTAGTCCAGCTTCTTGTGCTCAGTGGACTTAGGGGTTGTCGGTAGAAACATGTTTCACTTTCCTTCTGATAACTGATAACTGACATAAAGGCATTACGTTTGCCAGATGGGCAAGGTGGGAAGTCTTGGCAGCGGCTCTGGGCGAAACCAGGAAGAACATGATGAGGCCAACTGAAAGGGAACGTCACTGGTTTCTAATGACAGGGTGCCTATTAGGGGAGCAGGGCCTTCCGGGGGAGCCTTTTCCTGAAAGTGGGGAAGCGAGGTACAGAGAGACAGGTCCTGGGTCCTACTGAGAGAAAGGAAATGCTCTGAGAAGTGGAAAGGGGTATAAATTAAGCAGGCAGATTACCATCTGAGGGTCTTTTAATGAAATTTGAACTTGCAGAGACAGGCAGGTGACTCATGAGGATGGATTTGCTCACGTCAAGCAGAGAACAGAGAGAATCACGGCTCTGAGAACTGCAAAGTACCTTAAAGGTCTCTCAGGCCAGTCCATTCATTTCACAAGTGAATAAACCAGGGCTTATTCTTGGAGTAATAGAGAAGGCAAGACTTTCCCTAATGCAAGATAGTTTTAGTCCAGCAGTATGGTTTGTGGGGAAAAGCATGGGGTTTGGAGTCTAACAGACTCGAGTCCACATCAGTACTCCAGTTACTAACTGTGACCTTGGAGGATAAGAATACCTACTTCCTGGGGCTGTTGAGAATAAATGAGAAAATAGGTGTGAAAGCCCCTACCCCAAAACTTGTAAATGTGCCCCAAGAGTCCTGCTGAATGGTCATAATGCCTTCCATTATGATTACAATGTACTCGGCTAATAGAGACTATATTAAGAGAATGACTGAACAAATATTAATCAAGTGATTGCTATATGCCAGCCCACTCATGTTGTTTTATAGGCACTCAATTTATTATTAAGATCATATTAGTTTGATGGATAATTATAAAAATATAAACTGTGATACTAGTAAATAATAACATCAGTGGTAATGGCAATGGTGATAATAAAGTGTCAGCACAATTGCTCTAGAGATGTTACATGAAATGAGGGAAGGGCCAGATGCGGTGCCTCCCGCCTGTAATCTCATCACTTTGGGAGGCTGAGGCCAGAGGGTTTCCTAAGCCCAGGACTTCCAGACCAGCCTGGAAAACACAGTAAAACCCTGTCTCTTCTAAAAATAAAAATTAGCTGGGTGTGGTGGTGCACACCTGTAGTCCTAGCTGCTCAGGAGGCTGAGGCTAGAGGATCACTTGAGCCCAGGAGTTCAAGGCTGCAGTGAGCTATGATCATGCCACTGCACTCCAGCCTAGGCAACAGACAGAGACCTGGTCTCAAAAAATAATGAAAAGAATAAAAAGAAATAGAAAGGAAAAGTTGTTTTGGAATCTAGCATTGGCTTTGGTGTTCAATAGCAAGTAATCTGAGAAACAGGAACTCTGTGCTCATTCATTCATTCATTGGACAAACAGTAATTGAGGGCCTACTTTGTGCCAGTCACTTTCCTGGGAACTAGAGACACAGCGGTCAATAAAAGCAAGATTCTTTTCGTAAATGGAGATTACATTCTAGAGGAGGCAATGAACAAACAAGGAAATAGATGACATTTTTAGGTAATGGTAGGATTTATTAAAAAGAAAACAAAAAAACACAGAGCAAGTGGATGGAGTTGATCTGAGGCATAGCTATTGTAGATAAGGCGAATATCTTTAAGTAAGTGGCCTTGGAGTAGAGATCTGAATGGGGAGGAGTGATGCAGTGTGATGGATCGAATGGGGATGGGGATAGATTCCAGGCAGAAGGCAAAAGCGTGTATAAAGGCCTTAAGGTGGCCATGCGTCTGGTATGGGATACTGATCTATGGCTGGAAATGTATGTTCTATATTTCTGCCTGAATGCAGAAAGATGAAGAGTCAATGTTAAGAGACTCTTCTCTGGAGAACTCAGGCTGGGACAGCTCTCTTAGGATGAGGCTAATAGTGAAGGAGCACGTTAGGGGCCATGCATCATAGGACCTTCCAAGAGATGAGAAGAGTCCAGAAGATGCCGGTTAATTGGCATGAGAGTCTGAGAAACGGTGCCTTGAATGGGAACACAGAGCCGTGTGGCTCTGCACCAGTCCAGGATTCTGTCATTGTCAAGTGTCCAAATGCAGACTCATGATCAGCCTCTGAGGGCCTGGAAACCTTCCCCAGCTGCCCACATTACCCCACTAACCTATTTGGATCATCAGATATGAATTTTCCCAATTGCCTTTAAAGATATTTCTATGTCTCAGCAGTATTGTCTCTTAAAGTAGACCCATGAGGGCAAGGGCTATGTCTAATTCATAGAATTCCCATGGGAAACAAAGCACCTAGCACAGAGTTTGCCACACAATAGGACTGTATGAGTGTCTGTTATTCAACAAGCACCACAGGTTTACTACTTACCTACTTGTTATTTGTCTTCTGTTTTTCTCATCCAAGCTTTCAGGGTTACCCTGGGTTATGGGCTTGTGGAAGCTGTGAACAAGCTACATGACTTTCTAAACTTTGCTTATCTCTATTTGCAGCCTTCTCTCTAACACAAATGAATTCTTGTTAATCTGGGGCGTAGTGAGGACAGTACTGGGCTGGGGCACTTTTTCTAGCGTTGACTAGCCGTACCACCTGATAACTAAGCCTCTAGGAACCCCCGGCTGCTTATCTGAATGTGTCGGACAACATTCCTGCATTTCATGGGGCTACTGCCATAGATGTTAGGGAGACTGAATCAATGTTCTGTGCACTCTGTAAACCATAAGGTGTACATTGAGGGTGCAAGCATTATGCTGGAGACCCTCTCACCAGCCTCCTCCTGATCATTCAGTTGTCTCTTGCTGTATTTTTCCAGCTGTTAAGTTTTTATTTCTTTGTTTACGGATAGGTGACTACTGGATTTGCCCCGTGACTGGATAATGTTTTTGTCTTTGTTTCTGATATCTTAACCATTACTATCCCCCCGCTCCATGTTAGGAGTTCCAGGAGCCCCCTGGGTTGACGGCGTCAGGGAATAGTCTGTAGTGATCCCCAGATTCTTTCCAATGACATCAATATTTGGTTCTCAGTTCTCTGTCATTCGAGTAATTTCAACTCAATATATATGGAATGAGCTCCTGGTCTGTGTTGTATATTAAAACTGGGGGCCATCGTGGGTGAAAAAAAGAAGAAGGGGTTGTCGAAGAGCACGAGCCTCATGGGATTGAGGGATGCCCACCTGATGGTGACTCTATACAAAATGCAGTGGTGACACTCTCCTGGAGCAAAGGGCTGTGAGCAGCAGGATGAGGGGCACCTTCTCCCTGTGGCTACCTTGTCTACTGGGCATTTGCTGGTCCAAACAGTGTATTATGTGCTCATCTGCAGCCTGGTAGATGTTGATAGAATGGGGCAGGGGCACTTTCTTACACAATGAGGAGTGGATTATCAGGGGAAAGTGTACCCCATCCTGAAGGTAAGAGGCCCCTACCAAGGGCTGGAAGACCAGGAGGAAGAGGGTGGAAGGTTGGATCAGGGCTTAGAAAAAAAAACAAACTTGGCTTAATGGGGGTTTGTCTCGTACCAAGACCCCTTGGGGTTTTATACCGGGGTCTGTGCTGTGACTCTCTGCTTAGCACAAGCCCTGGCAGGAGAGTTGGACTCGCCAGGGCTGAAAGGAGCCTGGACCCTGTCATTGAGACCATCCAGCCGGGCTCTCTCTGTCCTTTGTCAGGGCCCAGGAGGCTCCATATCATTACTCCAGAGCATTCCGCTTCCCTCCGGCCTCATTACGCAGTACATTAGCTGTGGGAACTAAACCCATTACAAAAAGGAGGGGGTGGAATTGGCACACGGGGAAAGAGGCCTTCTCAGATCAAGCTAACAACTTGTGCCTATTAACTAAAGAAGATCATTAGAAAATTCCCATCTCCGTCTCTCCTCTCCCCCTGCCTTGCCCCCACCCCCACCACTTGCCATGTCAGATGCTGTGCGGGAGCCGGGCTCACGTGAATTTGCCTGTTTCTTGCACACACACCCAACCTTAAAGGGGCCTTGCTCAGGGCTTTGTAGAAGAGAAAGCGTTGGATGGTTATGAGAGCTTGCTTTGATGTTGAGTCTGATTTTAAATGAACGGGACTTTCCTGCTCTCTCCAACATGGTTCTTTTTGGAATCAGTGAAGACAGTGACTAAAATACGTTCTACTTTATGACTATTTTCCATCATCTATAACGAAATAGACAAAGGGGAAGGGTTTTATTTCTGCTGTTCAACAATATCAATGTTATAGCTGGAGTGTTACTTTTGAGATTAAGCAATTAAACCTCTTTTTATAGATGGGGGCGCCAAAGCCCAGAGAGAGTAAGTGGTGTGTCTCACACTTTACGAGAACGATGTAGGACTCATGCTTGCAAGTCTGGGGTTCTTCCTTTCCTAACAAGCTTCCTTCAGTTTTGTCATTTTTTTCTCTTTCATTTGCCACCAGCCTTCTGATTGCTGTACCCACTCCTTGGCTAGGTTCCCTGGCTAGTGTTGGATAACATCCTTAAAGAAATCCGGTAAAGCACCTTTGATTAGGCCACAGACGGAATACTGAGTATCAGCAATGGGCTTGTTACTTGCTCCTCTTCTCTCCCCCAGGTTTAAAAACAAAATAAAAAATAAACCTTATACAAAAACATGGTCCAGGACAAAAGTCTGATTGAGGCTTCTCTGTGTTACTCCTCTCCCTTACTAAAATCTAAGAGGCTCTACCGCCCGATTTCTCACCATACGGCTTCCTCCCCATGCCCATTTCCATTTCCAGTGGCAGTCTCTACCCAGACGTTGACATGGTGGGATGTGCCTTCAAGTCTGTGTGCAGTTTCCCCTCTGAATGTTTGGGCTCTGTCTAAAACTGCTCCAGGAAAGAGGGGGCTATGGAGGAGATGCCCCATGTCATGGCTAGGGAGCTAGCCTGGGCAGGTCACTGGAGAAAACACAGCTATCCTCGTTGTGTGGGATAGCGAGAAAAGGGATTTTCCTCCTTAAATCAGGGCGCTTTTTTATGTGTGTGTGTGTGTGTGTGTGTGTTTTACTACACTCTGTTCAAAGGTCTGATTAGCATTTCCTTTTCACTTGCTCCTCCGCCATCCCAGCTGCACCAATTGTGGTCAGTAAAGCAGAATTGGTGCACTAGCAATTCAGGAACGCAGCTGAAAGGGAAAGAGTGAAGAAAAAACAAGGGAGTGAATTTTCTTAGAGCTCGAAGAAACTACTCTAATTAAAACGAGAGAGAGAGGGAAGAGATGAGATGACATACTTGGAGGGAGTAGACAAAAATATTCCAAAGAAACAGGAACCTGAGTTACATTTTTAAAAAGGAGACCAGTGGCTCAAACTACCTATACTGAGAAATAAGTAACCAAAAAAAGCACATGTGCAAAAATGTCAATATAAATTATTTTTTCAGACAATGAATCAGACAGAAAAGGCTGGAGTTTTAAGAAATGAAAAGGTAGAGACAGAAATTTTCTTATTTCCTTTCCCTGCTTTTTCTATTTTATTAATGCTTCTTTTAGTATTTTTTTAATAGAAGGAAATGGAATTGCTGGGCATTCAGTACCAGAAGAGAGCTGGATGCTTACCTTTGGGTGACTTGTGCCCTGGAGTTAGGGTTGATCTCATCATCCCTGCTTTGGGACTAGATTTAGATTCCTTCCCCAGTTTCCCCTTTGATCTTAAGCACAACTCCATTCTGCTCAGTGGCCTTCTCCTTCCCTTTAACGTCAGTGGTATATTGGGACACTTAATGATATTATATTGGAGAAGTACTTAGAGCTCAACAGAGTAAAGGCACGGGAGAAAGTGTTAACAATGTTCATAACCATGATTCTTGGAATCTTTTTTAAAAAGGCCGTGTGCATAGCATTGCTGGGACGACTTGTTTTTACAGGCTATAACTTACCCCTCAAAATTACCTCATTGAGGCTGAAACATCCCCAGCTGGCTCTCAGAGCCAAGGAGTTTGTTCTTGGAAAGTGTGAACTTCTGCTTCATCTGTTTGCAGACTTGTAAGAGATGCAAGGGGATGTCTGCTTCACGGGAAAGTGTCAGTGCTACAGTCTGCATCAGAGATGTGGTGCTAAAGAGAACACTACCAGCACTTAGGAGGAGGGACTTGGAATGATGGACAGGACCATACCCCTTCTGTCATTTTCACAAGTCAAAGCAAATGAAGTATATTTGTGAGGTCTAATAATGCCCCTACGCCTTATCCGTTTAGGATCCTAGTCATCCAGCGGACTGTATTGTTGCAGCTAGGAGTTTAAGACAGAGAGTCAAACCAGACCTGTGTTTGAATTTCAGCTCTGCCACTGACTAGCTAAGCAAACTTGACCAAGTTACTGTTTCCTCTAAGTTCCTTCACTTTAAAAATGGGACTATGTTATTTGCCATGGAGAGTTGTTGTGATGATTGTTAAAATGCACACAAAATACCTACCACATAATTCATTCATTCGCCAAAAATTCTAGAAATATTGCGTAATGACCCAGGAGACAGAAGATCTGGTGTTGAGAGTTGTATGGGTTCAAACACTGGCTCTATCCCTTCCCAGCTGTGTGAGCCAGGACAAGTTAATTTACCTGTCAGTGCCTCAGTTTCCTCATCAATAAAATATGGGTTAAATATCTACCTCATTACGTAAACTAAAGATAATGAGTATAAAAACTATGACATATACTAAGAAGATACTACATGATGATGATGGTTTTTGTGTTTACTTCCCAGACTCCAGTAGTATCCCTGAATCAATTCTGTGATCCTTCACAGGCCACTACTTTTTCAGAGACCTCAGTTTAGTTTCCCCATTATAAAATAGGAGTAGAGTTAGACATCTATTGTCAATTCCAGCTCTATGATTATATGAACTTTCTATTTTAATAATTTTTCTATATTTCAAAAATGCCTACTAGAATAGAGAACAAGGTTTCCAGAGCCCTTCCACAGGATAGCCTACAGAAGCCTCCATTCCTTGATTACCCTTCGCTGATCTACACTTAGCCCATAAACCCACTGAACTCACACTGGCTTAGACAAAGAGCAAAGACCCCACAGGAAGGAGAGAGCTTCCCTGCATTTGGTGATCCTATGGTATGGTTGAAAACAAACGATGGATAGGTATGTAAGAATAAGACTGATGCACAGAGCAAATCCCAGTTAGTTAACATTAACATGGTGATTATCTAGAATCAGAGTTAACAGCATGAGCTCTGGAGTCAGACCAGTGACAGGTCAGGTCCTAGCTCCACCACTTACAACACTTTGAGCTAGGACAAAAAAAAAACCCTTACCACTGCCTGAGTCTTGGTTTCCCCTTCTGTATGAGGCTTTAAAAAATAGAATATCCCTTGTGAGGATTAAATCAGATAATCCATGCAAGATGCTTAGCTCAGTGGCTGGCATATCGTGAGTCCTCACCATATTAGTTACTACTATTATTGATACTGCTATTACTATTATCATGGTTACCTCAGAAAACCTCACAGAAGAGATGTGTAAAAGCCAGATTTTGAAGAGGGGATAGAGAGTTTTGTGACAGGAGGGTGGTTCTTGGAAATGGTCAGTGGAAAGCAGCATGTCCATATGAATCTCTTGTGGAGGAACCCAACATATGTGAATTTTCAAAGCTTTCCATGTAATTCTGATCCACAGCCAGGGCTGATATGAGAACAAGGCAGTCACGAACATGATTCATTAAGTGTGGACCACTAGACAAGAAATTGAGATTTCCGACTTGAGAGACGTGCTCTGCCCCTAGCTAGGTGCCTGGCCATGGCAATTACTTCACCTCACTGGATTTTAATTCCTTAATTTGCTAATCAAGGAGAGTTGACCTACCCTAAGGGATCTCCTACTGTCCTCTTTGCTCTCAGATTCAAGGATCTTAAACAGCTTTCCTTCACTGAATAAGAATCCATGTTTAGGTGTCCATTCCAGTTCATCTCCTAGATGATTTCCTCAAGCCAACAGGACCCAGGGCCAGCCCTCTAGGTCTTCCCAGCACCCTACCCATAGGTCGCTGCATGTCTTACACAAGTTCACTCCGCAGTCTGACCTGGCCTCACCTGGCACCATGGAAAGAGGGCAAATTGAAATGCACTGTGTAGGGACTCAGGTGACAGTCCACAGCCTCGCCTACTCACACTGGCTTAGAAACTTTGTAACCGTGTAACTTGGGGCTCCTGATAATATCCGCTAGCATTTCTTGAGCATTTATGACATGGGAGGCACTGTACTAAGAGCTTGAAGTCTATCATCTGCTTTAATCCTTGCAACAGCACTGTGACATCAGCGTGGTGAGTCCCATTTTAGAGCTGTAGATGTAGAATCTGAGGTTTGAAGACATTAAATAACTTCCCCAAGGTCACACAGCTGGTATGTGGTGCAGGTGGGCTCACACCCCTGTCTGCTGAACTGCAGCATCAAGGCTCCCCTCTGTTGTACCATATTACCTCCCGTAATCCACAAGTCACAATAATTTTAGGGGGCCAATGAGTGATCACACAAGAAGAGTACAGGCTTGAGTCCTTATGTGTAAGGGGCTGCATTTGTTATGTTAGGTCAAAAGTGGTCTCTAGAAACCATTTACTCCTTCACCCACCGTTTGAAACTCTCCTCCGCCTGCCCTCAGTTTACCTATCCCATCTCATCACCCTGTGACCATCTGCAGTCAGGCCACCCACGATGGAGACTGCCTTGCTGAGTGATTAAGGCACAGCCAGTAGTGTGGTGCTGCAGCATCCCATTTGGTAACCACTGGCTGCATGTGGTTATTGAGCACTTGAAATGTGACTAGTCTGAATTAGGATGTGCCGTAAGTATAAAACACACACCAGATTTCAGAGAACGAAATACATATTTTGGAAATACTGGGTTCAATAAAATATTAAAACCAATTTTACCTTTTTTTACTTTTTATTTTTTAATGTGGCTACTAGAATATTTGAAATTCCCTGGCTCATTTGTTTGCTACTTATTGCTCACTGTTGCCAGAACAGCCTAGATTCGTTTCCTGCCAGTGCTGTGCTGTTTTTTTCTTCTCTTGGAAGGCTTTTCACTTCCTCTCCACCTCCTTGGGTTCTGTGTCCCCCAAAACAATATGGCTTGTCAGAACTCCTGCTACTTTCTTTATGTAAACATTAACTTTTTGCCTTCTAGTCATCATTTCGACATGCATACCTGAAGTGTAGTTTGATGTAGACTGAAACCAGCACTTGTGTCTACTGCGTCTTATTTATCTATTTGTCTTACTACCATGTCCTCTAGAGATCTAATGCAGTGCCTCACACAAGGTGGTATTACATAAATGCTTGTTTTTTGACTAATTGATTAATGTGCCTCCCGCCCTCCCTCGTGCTGGGAAGTGAGGATTTCTCACATTCTTTCAGCGTTCTTAGAAGGAGCAGTCACCTTTCCTCTGGTCATTCTTGAGTCCCCGTCATCTCTTGGTGATTCTCTCCAGTGTAGAACAACCACATCTCTTTAATTCCTATTGCCCTCCATTTCTCATGCTTTCAGAATGGGTGATGCCTCTCCCTCCAACCCAGCATGTGAGCGTTGAGATCAGCTGTAATTTTGAGGCCTTAAAAGAAATGGCCTGGGTTCATTAAAACCTAATTGCATTGATGGTAAGGAAAGATAGTTGCTTTAATTAACAAAGACCTCCCTTGGCCAGTGCTGTGGTTACGGTGGTGGTGGTGAGAGTGCTGTTGCTACTGCTGTTACAAATGCTGATTATTTATATGGTTTTCAGGGAAGTTCAGAAGCATCAGTACAGGAGCAGCCCAGTCTTCGTGTCTACCAAGCATGTATAGTCTGTCATTACTCTCCTTGGGAATGTACCCAAGAAGGGAAACTTACCAGCTTTGGATCCTACTCAAAGTTCAGGGCACATGTCTTTCAGGAAAATAAAACCCTCCAAATAACATATCTTTGAAGGGAATGATTCTGGTTCTCATTTCTCTTTAACAATCTGTTTTTCAACAGACCAGGGCAGAGACCCCTTCTAACACTGATAATGAGATTATTCCATTAATAGCCCTTTCTTTTGAATTAAACATGGTCTCCCTATGAGGCCCACCTTTAAAATACTTCTTGACATTTTAGAAGAAGACCACTTAGTGAGTTGTGAACCCTTAGTATGTATTCACACTGAGATACTATAGCTCCAGGATGCTCGAAGGTGGAGGGGATGTAAAAGATGCTGGGAAGGAATGTGAGGTTACCACGGGGAAGTTCTGCCAACTTTACCAGTTTTCCCAAGGCCATCGGGAAAATGGAAAGCAGGATCCAGCTGAGTTCAGAAGCATCTGAACTTTGAGTAGCTCAGAAGCCAAATTATAAGTTGAAACTGTAATAAAAAGGCAAATCTAATTTATTTTGGTTTGCTTATTGAAGAACAAGTGAAATAAGCTGAAAAAAGCACATCTGAATCACACTCAGCCATGATATGGAAAAACCCTACAAAGGCCAGCTCGCTACAACATCTTTGGCTTAAACTTTTCCAAACCGGCAGCAGACATATGCTGATTCTTTAGACTTGAGAAAAGAGTTTCTCCAGGTTCCCTGGACACCCCTCCTGGTGCCTTTCAACACAGACAGGTAGGAAGTTCCCCCAGCTATCCAATGAACATCCTCCTGCTTCCTGCAACACCTGTCCTCCGTGAAGGGCAGGGAAGAGCTTGTCCTTCATTCCTCACAGACTTGCCTGCACTTGAACTGCCAGTCCTTCCTGGGAAAATGGTTTCTCTAGTGGGGTGCGGATGTGTCCACAGCACCATTCCCCATGGCCAAGTGCCAAGTGACGAAAGTGTCGGGCCTTTTGAAATTGTCAGAGAAACTGATTTTCTTGTCAAGTCTCGTCCTGTACAGTTGGAGGGCCAAATTCGACTTTCATGTTAGCTGCCACAGAGATCAAAGGCTGCTGACAAGGGGCTGAAGGGTTTGTGCCTGGTCTGCTTCAACCTTTCCTCAGTCCAGCATGGGGAATGCTCTTGGCTTTCGGCTTTCTTGAACTCTCTTATCGATCCTCCTTTGTGGGCCAACAGATGAAGGGCCTGGGAAATAATTTGAATGATCTAACTCAGAGAGAACATTCTTACATATGCAGCGTGAGGGAGGTGAGAGACAAGAGAAGACAAGGCAAGGTATGCACAGAGCCATCCTTTGCCTCAGAAAATTCAGACAAAAGACCAGGGAGAGGAGGCAGTATCAGAGGAGAAGATAGGGTGAGATATCAGTGCCTGCTAGACACTACAGGGTCTCTGTCCAGGGGATCTCCCAGAAGAAGGACTAGTCTTTTTGTTGCTTATATTTGGGTATTGCATGAAGGTAGGGCACAAAGGAGATGACTTTTGAAGCCTCTTCCTACATCATATAAGCTCTTGAGGGAGAGAGGAGAGTGAGTAAGGAGCAAATCCAGGTTATCAGCAACCTTAGACATATCTAAAGGAATATAATAAGTCAAGAGTAAGACTGCAGGTAGGGGAGGTAGTGTTGCAAATGAGCATTGTAGAAATCGTCCAGGTCCACCAGGAAGAGGGGGCCATGGCAATAGATGAGGGTGTGGAGCACGGCACCAGGAGAGTAGTACTTCTGCATTCAAGAGGGCCTGTTGTTGGCTTTTCACTTTGAGTCTTCTTTTTGGACTTTTGGGTAGTGTTACGCACCATCCCTCAGTTACCCTCTGCTCTTTATGTACTTTTCCTTTCCAATACATCACATCTTCCTGACCAGAAGAATCCCCCTACATGCATTTATTTACCCACAGACAATCTGCAGACTTTTACTGAACCAGACAAGGTAGATTCTCACAGTATTAGGCATTATGGGAGACACGAAGATCTCAGAAATGGAAAGAGAAAGCATCTCCAGTAAAAGAGATATGACACTGATGTCTGACACCATTACCCTGGAAAGCTTCCTTTTTACCTGGCCTGATTGTTGGTGGCTGTAAGACCCTGAGGCCAGGGACCCCTCTCTATCGAGGTGGCCCTATCTTCCTGTTTATTCTCAACTCATTTACTTACATGGCACTTACAGTAATGTACTATCCCTTTCTATTTGATTCTAGAGCTTTAGCAACAGTTTGGGTGGTAACTTTGTGTAATTTGTGTAGATAGGAGTCCCATTATTTTAATGTGTTTGGTTTCTGCATTTCAGGTAGCAAATAGTGAGAATCCAGATAGCAGGGTATTATCCAAGAATTTATCTGAATCTACTAAGTTGCTGAGTTTAGATAGCAAAGTTTACTTATTTCCATAAAACTGGCAGTGGGTTTCTTGAGGTAAGCCCCACGTTTCTCTCTGTTTCTGCCTGGCACATGATGCACTGCCTAAATGCTCAATGAATAAATCAAATTATATCAAAAGGACAGAAAACACAGATTAACCATTGGAGTGGATGAAACAGTTGGGGTTGGGCTCTAGAATATGAAAAGCATATGAAAAATTATCCAAATGAATATAAAAAGAAGTTCTCAACCTTGGTGCTCTGCAAGAATTGTCCAGAAGGCTTTTAAAACACACTGGTGTTCAGGCCTCATTCTGAGCCAATCAATTCAGAATGGAGCTATTGAAAACTCCTCAGATGACCCCAATGGGAATCCAGGGTTGAGAACTACCAGTGTAGCCTAATTTACTGTTTGTATTGGAAAGCTACATGGTACACATGTCCTACAGGTAGTAGGTTTGGCCTCTACCAGTTGACACATGTTAGAAAAACCATATTTGCATGCAGCCAGATGGGCAACACCCAGGTTTGGTGAACCATCTGGGCCACTGAGAATGTCAATATAACTTGATTACCGTCTTCATTTCATGAAGGTTTACTAAGCCCAGCAGCATGCTAGATGCTGGGAGGTTTATGAAAGGACTTAAGGCAAGGCACCTTGTTTCCAGGTGAGAGACAAGGCAAAGGCCAGCATACATGAATCTGTGTGATGCAATGCATCAGCAGTTACATGCCAAAGTGCACCGTGGGATCAACGTGGTGGTAGGAGTGCAGAGGAGGTGGCATATTACACAGGGAAGTCAATCTTGAGCTGGATTTCAAAGGATGAGTGGGACTTGAAGAGGCGAAGGGGAAAGAAAAGGACGATTCCAATTCCAGACACAAGAGTAGAGGACCTGACAGTGGAAGATTTCTCTGACACTCTGCTGGCCCTTTGATTGCAATCAGGTCTCCTGGTGCTAAGTAGAAGTCAGATGGGGACTGCAACATCTTTCAGGTGTATGCGCAGACTCCCTTCCCCTTTCCTCTCACCGGCTTTTCCCTGCTCTCACTTTCTGGCCTCCATATATGGATTGGAAACTCAGGATTAGGAACCCAGGATTAGAAGCCAGACCTCTACCACCTACCCCAGCTCCCTTGACTTGGTGATAGAGCTGGACTCCCTTCTTGATCTTACAGTCCCCGAGTTCTACACGCTCTTGATTTTAGCACCTCTGGGAACTTTCAGGGAAGGACGGTCTAAACTTCATGTGGCTCCTGGGCCTCTCTCCAGCTGGGCTAGCCCAACCTCCTCTCCTTCCCTCTGGCATGTGCCCCAGAATTCTAAGACATTGTCTCATCCAGGGCAGTGAAGAAGATAGTCATGATGCCTGTCCCTACAAGAGTGCTTCTTAGCCTTTTCCACATCATAGAGTACATAAGAAAATTGAAAACATTAATATGGTAAATGGAGCTACCTATTCTCTGCCATGGTGCTGAAGTGACTGGCCCTAAGAGCTGAAGAGATCAAGATCTACCTCCCTGTAACCAAGGTGTTGCACCCCAGAGGGAAAGCTGTGTCCTGAACAATGATGCCAGCAGATAGCCTGACCTTCTGCCAACCTCTAGGTGAGCAGAACTGTTCCAGTTAGGGTACCCCCATCTTTAAAAAAGCGAAATATTTTTGTGGAAATGCAGATACCAAAGTCAAAATTGAGATATTTCAGCTTTAAAAACTAGGTGTTGATGGCTCAGTAAAACCTAGGGAACTGGTTCAGACTTCGGCAAGAATGCGTCTCTTCTTAATAGTTCTTGGCAAGGGTAAAAATCCTAGAGGCGCTGAGCAGTTTTGCACCTTGTGACGGGGCCTTCCTTTTGCCAATGGGACATGTTGTCCAGCCATGGCAAAAGTTAGCCCCTTACAGCTAGCGCCTGTCAGCAGCCATGGAGGACCTGTCATCTGGAAGTAGAATCTCATCTCTCAGTTGCAGCAAGATGGGATGGGGGCAAGGCAGCACCAGGGCTGTGAGGTTCAACTGAAGGGCAAGTCAGTGTTCAAGGATATGTACAAAGATCTGCTGGGGTCCAGGCAGGCAGTTGGTGAAGTTGCCTGGGATGAAACAGCAGAATGTTCAATAGGTGGACACAATGCACCCATAGGTGATGGAGAAAGGCAACAAGCAACTCTTAAAACAGGTGGATGATCCGCGCTGCCAGATGCCTAAACCTCCAGGGCTGGAGTCAACAAGGCGGGTGGATACTGGAACTGCTCACTCTTCTCTTCACTACATCAACACTGAGGAGGGCCCAACAGGTTAGGGATCTCAGAGTCAAGCTGAGAAATCTGACTACTAGCCAAGTATTCTGTGTGAGCCAAGCAAGGGGGAAGGAGACAAGCCTGGAGTTAGAGAGGACAGGTGAAGCTAGGATGCCTCAAATAGGGTCAGAGCTAAATCAAATAAGCAGCCAAGAGTAATGTGTGCTCTTCAGAGTATGGATTATGGCTTATATATGTCTGTGTTCCTATACCTAGCACAGAGCTGCCATGTGGCTGAATGAATTTTTTTTGAATGAATGAATGAATGAATGAATATTAGGAGTGAGGCCAAAGTCATAAGGATCAAGTGGTTCAAGCTACAGAGCCAAGGGCTGCAGAGGCTGAGAAATCAAATCAAGGTAACCTGGCAAGTGTTAGCAGATGTGTCTGGTTTCTCTTGAAGTGTGCTACGTTAGTGGCAAGGAGGGCATTACAGTTTAGACAGAACTAAGGCACGGGGCAAGTAACAGCAACAATGCCGTAGTGTTTTCAGGTTTACAAAGGGTGCTCACACACCTTATCTAGTGCATCTGAGCTGGACAGCAACCTCCTGAGGATATGCAAGAGTGGATTAGATGTGCTCCCTGTCCTCAGACCGTGCTTTTTTCGTCCTTGAGTGCCAATCAGATGGAGTGGAAGCCAGTGAATTGTTTACCTATAGCACATGTGGAGTGGGAAGTCAGAAGGCCAAGAGAAGAAACTTTGGCTTCATTCGAAAGCCAGCTGTGCAAGGAGCCTTGGTGGATGAGGGACCGGAGAGCCAGAATAAATATTTAACTTTCATTTTGAAACACTGTCCTTGTGTGGCTAACAGCATTGTGGTGGACACGCTATGGGTCTAAATATTTACACTTCCTAATTGTTCCCCAAACTGCTGGATGCCTCCATTCTACTGTAAGTTGTCCGTTTATCCATTCACTCATTTGTTCACTTACTTTCCTAATTTTAAAATGCATTTGTTAGTTTGGGAAGGAGGTTGAGGGGGAGGAGAGGAGGTGCAGAGGTTGAGTCAAGATACTCTTCCATTTCAGAAAGGAAATAAAACCACGAGATGGAAAGTAGAGGTTGAGAAAATGCTGACTGGCTTCTAGATCTGTTACACACAGTTGGCTTTTTTTTTTTTTTTTACTTTTTATTTTAGAATAATTTTAGATTTACCAAAATATTACAAAGATAGTAAAGAGAGTTCCCGTATATCTTTCACCCACCTTCCCCTAATGTCAGCATCTTACATAATGATGGTACATTTGTCAAAGCTTAGAAATTAACATTGGTACAATACCATTAACGAAGCACCACAGTTACTCAGTGTCGCCAGTTTTCTCACTAGTGTCCCTTTTCTTTTCCAGGATCCAATCCCAGATAGCACATTTCATTTAGTCATCATATCACTTCGGTCTCCTGGGATCTGTGTCAGTTTCTCAGTTTTTTTTTTTATAACCTTAATAGTTTTAAAAGGTAGTGAACCAGTTATTTTGCAGAATGTTTGTCAATTTGGGTTTTTTGTTTTTCTGATGTTTTTCTCATGATTAGACTAGGTGTTATGAGTTTTGGGAATGAATATCACAGAGGTGAAGTCCTCTTCTGAATAATCCTATTGGGACATATGCTATCAACATAACTTAAGCAGTGGTAATGTTGACCTTGCTTCTCTGCTGTAAAATTACCATTTTCCTCTTTCTATATTCTATTCTTTGGACATAAGTCACTAAGTCCAGCCCACACTCAAAGGGAGAGGAATCAAGCTCCATGTTGTGGAGTGGGGGATTATCCACAGATATTTGAAATTCTTCTCTAAGGGAAATTCATCCCTTTTCCTACCTTTATTTATTTAATGAGTTGTGTGTATCATTTTATCAGTTTCTTAGGGCCATTGTAACAAATTACCACAAACTGGGTGGCTTAAAACAACAGAATGTTACTCTTTTATAATTCAGGAGAAAGGAAGTCTGAAATCAAGGTATTGCCAGGGTGAATTTCTTCTGGGGACTCTGAGGGAGAATGCGTCCGATGCCTCTCTCCTGGCTTCTGATGGTTGCTGGCAACCTTTGGTGGTCCTTGGCTTGCAGACACATCATCTTGGTCTCTGCCTGAGGTTCACACCATCTTCTTCACTGTGTGTGTCTCTGTGTCCTTTTCTCTTCTTATAAGAACACCACTCATTGGATTTAGGGTCACCCCTAAATCCCGGATGATTTCATCTCAAGATCCTTAACTAATTACATTGGTAAAGATGCTATTTCTAAGTAAGGTCCCATTCTGAGGTTCCAGTGGACGTGAATTTTGAGGGGGCACAATTCAACTCTTTATGGATGGTGTGGGCTCATGTATATTTATTTTATCCTTTAGATTAGAATCAATTTATTTATTTATTTCCTCAGATTGTTTCAGCTTTGGCCATTGGGAGTTTTTCCAGATTGGCTTCAGTATCCTTTGACATGTCTCATCTTTTCTTCTCTTTTCTTCTCTCTCTCTCTCTCTCTCTCTCTCTCTCTCTGTGTGTGTGTGTGTGTGTGTGTGTGTTTCAGTTCTTCCTTTCTTGCAGACACTAAAAGATACTTGGGGATCCTCTTGTATTTTCCCTGTCTCAGCCCTAGAATCAGCCATTTCTCCAAAGAGCCTTGCTTGGTTTTCTTTTATTGGACAATGGTATTTCTCCAGTACCACTGGATATCCAAGTGCTGGTTATGTTAGTTGCTGCTGGACTTTCTCTGCTTCTGGGTCCTCTGTGCAGACAGAGCTAGGAGATCTTATATATTATATGCTAACCCATCTATACAGACACGTATCTATTTATTTCTGTATCTATGTATCTGTTACATTTTTTTTTTAAATGATGAGTTCTTACTGATGTCTCCTACCCTAATCCAGCACTGTGGGGGCACTTCCTGGCCTCTGCAGCTTCATTGTCACTTCTTTCTTTGGCAGTGAGAAAACTGGCTCCCGTTATTCACAATTTATTTACTCATTTGTTCTGTGCTGGTATCAAGTGAAGTAGTTTCAGAATTGTTAACCTGGACCTCTGTGAGAAACAGACTTACCAATTAAAATGCAGTGTCTCTGTACAGTTCTTTTTGTCATTAGCTTTACAGTTTCCAGTCAAAACACCTTTACCCAAAGTTACTTAGATCATCTTCTTTTGTCCACACTCCCCGTCGGTGAGGTGATTCCACACATTTTGCAATAGATAGATTCTTTTGCCAAAGTGTGCACTCCATTCTGGGTGCCCCGCCCCCAAACATCCTGGTTGATTTTTTACAATTGGCATACAGTAAAGTTTAGTTCTAGGAGTTCTGAAAAATGCACAGAGTCAGGTAACTATAATGCCACCCAGTTCCATGGAGCACCATTCCATCACCCCCAAATTTTGCTGAGCACACTGTATTGTTGTCAATGAGCTACTGATCATTTCTTATAGGATCCTACTCTGAGTGGGTAACATGTACAAAGAGCAGTTTCCCCTCCACTACAGAGGACATTGTCTGCTCTGAGATGCACAATCATTTCATTGCTTACAGCACATGTGGAGTGGCACTTCCAAAGGATACAGAAAAGGAAGAAGCTCTTAGGAGGCTGAATAGTATTTTTGGCAAAATAGGGGTTTTTAAAAGCTATTTCAAATGTAACAATAAACAATATTATTTATTGACTTCCTATATATTCATTCGGCGCTAAGCAATTTGGGAAAGACAGGAAACACATTAGCATAGAAGGGTGGGGTTGACAGGAGGCATTTCTAGTTAAATGTGGTAGATTGGGTGCAAACACTTATATCCATCCCTTCAACCTCAGTAACATGATAGGACAGAATAAAAATATGCCCTACAAGGACGAAAAGAGGAGACCACACAGACAGAGCACTTCAGCTGGATGAGGCTATGGCTAACTCTCTGACTTCCTTTAGGCCTTTGCTCAAATATCCTTTTTAATGAACCGACCTCATCCACCCTATTTAAAATTACAACCCAACACACCCCTCCCACACTTCCAATTACCTTATCCTGCTTTAATACCACACATAAGGTACTTATGTATTATGCCTACGGCCTGTTTTGTTCACTGATATATCCCAGCCTCCTGGAATAGTAGTCATCACGTCATACGCACTTAATAAATTGTTAAGAACAAATTATTATTGTGGTCAATGAAAAATTGATAAATTACTGTGAACTGACTTGCCAGAGCAGAGAAATTCGTAGATACCTACAAGAGGGACTAATGTGAAACCAGTCCTCTAAGACCCAGGAGCGGGAGGTACCAAGTGCCTTGAAAGGCGGCACTATAAACCAGGGATTGTTAACAGATTATGGGAGAATCCTTTCCCCACCCAGGCAACCAGGACACAGCTTTTTTCCTGCCTTTTTCCTTACTCTAGCAGGGCATCAGAGAGGTTAAACCAGAGAGGAAGATCCCTCTTTTAGGAAATTGCCTGGCTTAAGATAAAGACTCATAGGCAGTGGCACTAGGGATCAATAAGCAATGTCTAAAAGCGAAAAATGAAGAAATAGTGAGATATTTTATTATAACTTTTGCAGTACTGTTTGACTGTCATGGACACATATTACCCTGAATAAAATAAAATTAGACTAGAAAAAGGAACAACCTAGGGATACCCATTTTGTTTGGCACCATCAAAGAATTACGTTGATTTCCCAGAAAATTGAATGTTTTCTCTGAAAACCGTACCTTTGTTAATAGAAATATTAAATTTTAAATGTACTTAAATATATTTTATTAGACGTATTTTATCATGGAAACATGTAAATGCACATAAAGGTAAAGAGAACAGTAGACCCATCAACTAGTTTCAACAGTTTTTTCCTGTTGTTGTTGTTGTTTTGTTTTGCAACGGAGTGTGACTGTGTCGCCAGGCTGGAGTGCAGTGGCGTGATCTCGGCTCACTGCCACCTCCGCCTCCTGGGTTCAAGCGATTCTCCTGCCTCAGCCTCCCCAGTAGCTGGGACTACAGGCGCATGCCACAACGCCCAGCTATTTTTTGTATTTTTAGTAGAGACAGGGTTTCACCATGTTAGACAAGATGGTCTCCATTTCGTGACCTTGTGATCCACCCACCTCGGCCTCCCAAAGTGCTGGGATTACGGGTGTGAACCACTGCGTCCGACCTCAACAGTTAATTTTACATTGCCAATATTGTTTCATCTATTTGTCTACCTATTTATTTATTTATTTTACTAGAGATTTTAAAAACAAATTTCAGACATCACACAATTTTTCCACCAACTACTTCTGTATATATCTTGGCAAATAAAAAAAATTAGATCACTTGTGTTATAAGATTTCTCTATCTTTTTATTTGTCAGATTATTTCTTTTCTTGTACAGTTATTTAAAGTTTTTATTTCTTTTTATTTGCTCATTGCTGTAAATTTGTAGAGCTAAGATCCAAATGAGTTTTAAGTCTACAGTACATCACATCAGGGAGCATACAATACCTGGTTGTCCCGTTCTTTGTGATGTGAAGTTTATTCAGTGAGTTAAGGGACTGTCAACCTGACCCATCCATTACTATGTTTCCATCAGCCTTTCAATTCATGGTCTCAACACCTATTGACATCATGAGTTCATTAGACATTGCAAAATGCCATTCCTTTTGCTTGTATTAATTAGTGTTCTATAAAATAGAATGATGCAGTGATAGAGGCAGCAGATCACCATGGCATGTGTATACCTGTGTAACAAACCTGCATGCTCTGCAAATGTACCCCAGAAACTAAAGTATAATAAATAAATTTTTTTAAAAATAGAACTTTCAACTACAGCCATGTTTCACTTAACAACAGAGATAAGTTCTGAAAATGTCATCATTAGGTGATTGCCTTTTGAACATCAGGGAGTGCGCTTGCACATATACTACACGCCTAGGCATATGGACCAGCCTTTTGCTCCCAGGCTACAAAACTTACAGTATGTTACTATACTGAATACTGTAGGCAATTATAAAACAATGATATTTGTATATCTAAACATCGATAAACATAGAAATGGTACAGTAAAAATACGGCATAATTTTTAGGTGGGTGGGTCACTTGAGGTCAGGAATTCAGGACCAGCCTGGCCAACATGATGGTGGTGCACACCTGTAGTCCCATCAACTCGGGAGGCTGAGGCAGAAGGATTGCTTGAACCTAGGAGGCAGAGGTTGCAGTGAGCCAAGATTGTACCACTGCACTCCAGCCTGGGTGACAGCATAAGACTCGTCTGAAAGAAAAAAAAAAAGAAAAAGCATAACCTATAATCTTATGGGACTACCATCATATTGTTATGTGGTGCATAACTCTATTGGACATCCTGGGTAGGATAATTGCTTAATGGTGTTTCTTTATGCATTTTTAGAATAATGCATTGATGCCCTAGCAATTTTCAAAGGCATCCAATGAGCATTGTTTGCAGCTTTGTTTTGAGGCATTGCTATGGACTCAGGATTTTTAAATCAAACTTATTGAGGCATAATTTACATAAAGTACCCTGCACACATTTTGACAAATGTATAACCTACCATGTAACTATTACCACAGTCAAGACAGAACATTTCCATGACCCCAAAGGTTTTCTTTTGCCCCTTTGCAGACAGTCATTCCCTCCATTTCCATCCCCAGGCAACCACACGTCTCCTTTCTTTCACTATTGATTAGTTTGCTTGTTCTAGACTTTCATATATGTAGACTTACAGAGTATATACTATTTGCTTCTGACTTCTTTCACAGGGCATAATGTTTTTGAGATTCTTTCATTTACTTGCATTAATAGTTTTCATTACCGAGTAATATTCCATTTTATGGAAATACACCAACCTTTGTATGTGTTCACCTGTTAGTAGATATTTAGGGTGGTGTTAGTTTTTGGCTATTAAAAATAAAGCTGCTGTGAACATTTGTATACAAGCCTTTGTGGGAACAAGTGCTTTCATTTCTCTTGGGTAAATACTTAGGAATAGAATTCTGAGTTGTGTGGTAGGTGAATATTTGTGAGGAATCTCCACACCTTTTCAAAGTGGTTGTACCCTTGTCTTCCTACCAGCAATGTATGAGCGTTCCAGTTGTTCTGTACCTTTGCAACATTAGGTCTTGTTGGTCTTCTTAATTTTATTAATTAATCATTCTAGAGGGTTTGAAATGGTATTTCATTGTGATTTTAATTTGTTCTTCCTGATAATCAATAAGTTTTGAGCATCATTTCATGGACTTACAGGCCGTTAATACATCTTCCTTTGTAAGTGCCTATTCAAATCTTTTGCTCATTTTTAATACACTTTATTTTCTAGAGCAATTTTAAGTTCACAACAAAATTGAGAGAAACAGAGATATCCCATAAACCTATTGCCCCCCCCAACCCACACACACATAGCCTCTTCCACTGTCAATATTCTCCACCAAAGTGATACATTTCTTACAACTGATAAACCTACATTGATAGATCATTATCTCCCAAAGACCATAGTTTATATTAGGGTTCAGTCTTGGTGTTGTACATTTTATGGGTCTGGACAAATGTATGGCATCTATCTACCGTTATACTTTTTTACAGAGTGGTTTCCTGAGATCCTCTAAAAATTCTCTATGACCTGCCTTTTCATTCTTTTCTCCCCTACTACCCCTGGCAACCACTAGTCTGCCTGTTCCAGAATATCATATAGTTGGAATTAATAATACAGCATGTAGCCTTTTCAGATTGGTTTCTTTCATTTAGTAATATGTACTTAAGATTCCTCCATGTCTCCTCACAGTTTGATAGTTTATTTCTTTTTAGTACTGAATAACATTTCATCGTCTGGATGTACCACAGTTTATTTATCCATTCACTTACGGAAAGACATCTTGGTTGCTTCCAAGTCTTGACAATTTTGAATAAAGCTGCTATAAACATCTGTGTGCAGGTTTTTGTGTGGACACAAGTTTTCAATTTCTTTGGGTAAATACTGAAGAGTATTGACATTGATGATCAATTGTTAATCATACTGTAAGAGTATGTTTTGTTTTACAAGAAACTGCCAAGCTATCTTCCAAAGTGGCTGTATCATTTTGCATTCCCACCAGCAGTGAATAAGAATTTCCATTGCTCTACATCATAACCAGAATTTGGTGTTTTCAGTGTTCTGGATTTTGGTCATTCTAATATATGTGTAACGGTATCTCATGTTTTGTTTTAACTGCATTTCCCTCATGATATATGATACTGGACATCTTTTCATATGCTTATTTGCCATCTGTATATATTTTCCCACAGATGTATGTTAAGGTCTTTTCCCCTTAATACTTTAATCAGATTTTTCTCTTCTTGTTTAGTTTTAAAACTTTTTGTATTTTTTAAAATTAATTTTATTGTGTTTATTTAAAGTATACAATGTGGTGTTATGAGTCTTTGTATGGTTTTGGATAACAGTCTTTTATCAGATATGTCTTTTGCAGATATTTTCTCCCAGTCTGTGGCTTGTCTTTTCATTCTCTTGACAGTGTCTTTTGTAGAGCAGAAATTTTTATTTTAATGAAATCCAGCTTATAAATTCTTTCTTTCATGGATCATGCCGTCAGTGTCATATCTAAACAATCATTGACAAACTGGTCATCTAAGTTTTCTCCTGTGCTATCTTCTAGAAGTTTTATAGTCTGCCTTGTGCATTTAGGTCTCTGATACATTTTGAGTTAATGTTTGTGAAGAGTGTAAGTTCTGTGTCCACATTCATATTTTTAAATGATCAATGCGTTGATTCTACATCATTTGTTGAAAAGACTCATTTCTTCATTGTATTACCTTTTTCCCTTTGTCAAAGATCAGTTGGCTGTATTGATGTGGGCCTATTTTGAAACACTATTCTGTTCCATTGATCTACTTGTCCATTCCTTTGACAATATCACACTGTGTTGATTACTGTTGCTTTATATTAAGGAAGTCTTGAAGTTGGATAGTGTCAGTCCTCTGACTTTGTTCTTCCCCTTTAATATTAAGTTAGCTATTTTTGTTTTTTTTTTTTTTTGCCTCTTTATATAAATTTTAGAATCAGTTTTCTGCCATCCACAAAATTAGCTTGCTCAGATTTTGACTGGGCTGTATTGAATCAGTAGATCAAACTGGGAAGAACTTGACAGTATTGAATCATCCTATACACAAACATGGAATATCTTTCTATTTTCCATTTACTTAATTCTTTGATTTGTTTCATTAGAGTTTTGCAGTTGTCTTCATATAGATCTTGTATATATTTTGTTAGTTTTTTTTAAAGATGCTAATGTAAATGCTACTGTTTTTAATTTTAAATTCCGCCTGTTCATTCCTAATATATAGGAAAGTGACTAACTTTTTAAAATATTAACATTGTGTTCTACAACCTTGCTATAATAACTTATTAGTCCCAGAAGGTTTTTGTCAATTATTTTAGATTTCTACATAGATAATTATGTCAGATGCAAACAAATACATTTTATTTCTTCCTTAACAATCGGTAAATCTTTTATTTCCTTTCATTCTCTTATTGTAGTAACTAGGACTTCTGGTATAATGTTGAAAAAGATGATGAGAGGGGACATCCCTGCCTTGTTTTTGATCTAGGTGGGAATGCTTCTAGTTTCTCACCATTAAGTATAATGTTAGTTGTACAGATTTGATAGACATTCTTTATCAAGCTGGGCATGTTCCCTTCTATGCCTTGTTTGCCAAGAGTTTTATTCTTTTTAATCGTGAATGGGAGTTGGAGTTTGTCAAATGCTCTTTATGTCTATTGATAAGATCATGTAATTTTTCTTATTTAGCCTGGTGATACTATGGATTATATAAACTGACATTCAAATGTTGAGCCAGCCTTGCATACCTGGAATAAATCCTACTTGGCCATGATACAGAATTCTTTTTATACGTTGTCGGATTCAATTTACTAATATTTTGGTTGTGTATGTGTATGTTTGTGTGTGTTTGAGGCAGGATCTCACTCTGTCACCCAGGCTGGACACTACAGCCTCAACCTTCTGGACTCAAGTGATCCTCCCTCTTTAGCCACCCAAGTAGCTGGGACTACATGCATGCACCAGTACATCTTGCTAATTTTTTTTTTTTACTTTAAGTTCTGGGGTACATGTGCAGAACATGCAGGTTTGTTGCATAGGTATACACATGCCATGGTGGTTTGCTGCATCCATAACCCTGTCATCTACATTAGGTATTTCTCCTAATACTGTTGCTCCCTAGCCCCCCACCCACCAGCAGGCCGCAGTGTGTGATGTTCTGCTCCCTGTATCCATGTGATCTCCTTGTTCAACTCCCACTTATGAGTGAGAACATGCAGTGTTTGGTTTTCTGTTCTTATGTTAGTTTGCTGAGAATGATGGTTTCCAGTTTCATCCATGTTCCTGCAAAGGATGTGAATTCATTCTTTTTTATGGCTGCATAGTATTCCACAGTGTGTATGTGCCACATTTTCTTTATCCAGTATATCATTGATGGGCATTTGGGTTGGTTCCAAGTCTTTGTTATTTTGAACAGTGCTGCAGTAAATGTATGTGTAAACATATTGCAATCAACGTATGACTAGTACCATGCTGTTTTGATTACTGTAGCCTTGTAGTATAGTTTGAAGTCAGGTACTGTGATTCCTTCAGCTTTGTTCTTTTTGCTTAGGATAGTCTTGGCTATACAGGCTCTTTTTTGGCTCCATATGAAATTTAAAGTAGTTTTTTCCAATTCTGTGAAGAAAGTCAATGGTAGCTTGATGGGAATAGCATTGAATCTATAAATTACTTAGGGCAGTACAGCCATTTTCACAATATTGATTCTTCCTAACCATGAACATGAAATGATTTTCCATTTGTTTGTGTCCTCTCTTATTTACTTGAGCAATGGTTTATAGTTCTCCTTGAGGAGGTCCTTCACTTCCCTTGTTAGCTGTATTCCTAAGTATGTTATTCTCTTTGTAGCAATTGTGAATGGGAGTTCATTCGTAAATTGGCTCTCTGCTTGACTGTTGTTTGTGTATAGGAATGCTTATGATTCAGATGGAGTCTCGCTTTGTTGTCCAGGCTGGAGTGCAATGGTGCGATCTCGGCTCACTGCAACCTCCACCTCCCAGGTTCAAGTGATTCTCCTTCTGAGGTCTCCTGAGTAGCTGAGATTACAGGTGTGAGCCACCGCATCTGGCCAATTTTTGTATTTTTTTTGTAGAGAGGGGTTTTCACCGTGTTACCCAGGCTAGTCTTGAACTTCCGAGCTTGAGCGATCCACCAACCTCGGCTTCCCAAAGTGTTGACATGACAGGTGTGAGACACTGCACCTGTCCCTTTGCTAATACTTTGTTGAGTGTTTTTGCATCTATATTTGTGAGAAATAATGATCTGTGGTTTTCTCTTGTACTGTCTTTGTCTGATGTGGGTATTAGGGTAGTGCTGGAAGTACAAAGTATTTCCTCTTTTGTCTTCTGAAAGAGACTGTAGAGAATTTGTATAATTTCTTCCCTAGATGTTTGCTATAATTCACCAATGAAATCATCTGGGCTGGCCTAAAGTGTCTGTTTTGGAAGATTACTCATTATAGATTCCATTTCTTTAATAGATATAGGTCTACTACAATTGTCTATTTCTTCTTGTGTGAGTTTTGGCAGATTGTTTCTTTCAAGGACATGATCCCTTCATCTAGGCTATCAAATTTGTGAGCGTAAAATTGTTCATAAACTTCCTTCATTATCTTGTTAATTTCCATGGAGTCTGTAGTGATGCCCCCTCTTTCATTTCTGATTTTAGTAATTTGTGTCTTCTCTTTTATTTTTTCTTAAGTTATCCTGACTGGAGGCTTATTCATTTTATTGAGCTTTTCAAAGGACCAGTTTTTAGCTTCATTGATCTTGATCGATTTCCATTTTTATATTTTATTGATTTCTGCTCTAGTTTTTCTTATTTCTTTTTTTTCTGCTTATTACATATTTAATTTGCATTTCTTTTTCTAGTTTACTACAGTGAAAACTTTGATTGTGTTTAGGTTTTCTTTCTTTTAAAATATGCATTCACTGCTATAAATTTCCTTTTAGGCACTGCTTTTGCTACATTATACAAATTTTCATAAATTATGTTTTCATTTTAATTGAGTTAAAAATATTTAAAAATTTCTCTTGATATTTTCTCTTTAACTGATGCTATTTGGACATGTGTTCTTTAATCTCCAAGTATTTGGGACTTTTCATTTATCTTTCTGTCATTGATTTCTAGTTTATGACACTCTGAAAGAAGATGTCGTATGATTGTTATTCTTTTAAATGTGTCAAGGTGTTTTGTGGCCCAGAATGTGGTCTATTCTGGTCAGTATACCATGTGAGCTTGAGAAGAATGTACATTCTGCTATTGTTGAATGAAATAGTCTACTGTCTACAGAAACCTCACATATTTTGATGTTCTGTTCTTAGGCACATACATGTTAAGAATTGTTATGACTTCTTGAAGAACTGACCCCTTTATCATTAGCAGTGCCCCTCTTTATCCCTGGTAGTTTTTCTTGCTCTGATGTTTGCCATGTCTGAAACATAGTTGCCTCTGCTTTCCTTTGATTACATAATATATCTTTTCCATCCATTTACTTCTAATCTATATGTGTATCTGTATTTAAAGTTCTGTCTTTTATATGGTACATTTAGACCACTGGTGGTCATTGTTAATTGATCTAGGTGGATTAAAATCTACCATATTTGTCACTGTTTTCTGTTTGTTTTCCGTTCTTATTTTTGTCTCTCACTTGTCTTCTGCCTTTTGTGGTTTTAATGGAGCATTTTGTATGATTTCCTTCTCTCCTCTTTCTTAGTATATCACTCATACTTCTTTTTTTCCTTTTTTTAGTGGTTTCCCTTGAGTTTACAATATACATTTACAAGTAATCCATGTCTACTTTGAAATAACACTATACTGCTCCACCGGTATGTGAGTACTTTGCAATAACAAAAGTTTCCCAGTTCCTCCCTCCTCTCTTGTATTATTGCCATCATTCATTTCTTTCAGATATAATATATATACATATATTTTGTATAATCGAATGCTATTGTTGCTGTTAGGATGGACAGTTATTTGTTAGATCAATGAAGAATAAGAAAAATAAAAGTTTTTATTCTACCTTCACTTAGTCCTTTTTAAAAGTGCTTCCTTTCTTTAAGTAGAGTCAAGTTTCTGACCTGTATCATTTTCTTTTGCTTTCAGCGTTTCTTGCAAGGCAGGTCCCCACTGGCAACAAATTCTGTTCATTTCTCCTTCACTTTTGAAGAATAATTTCACAGAGTACAGAATTTAAGATTGGTGGGTTTCTTTCTCTTGGCACTTTAACTATTTTACTCTACTTTCTTCTTTCTTGCATGGTTTCTGAGAAGTCAGATGTAATTCTTATCTTTGCTCTTCTGTAGTTAAGTTGTTTTTCCCTCTTTTTTTTTTTTCAAGATTTTTCCTTTACCTTTGATTTTCTTAAGTTTGAATATGATATGCTTAGGTGTGATTGTTTTTTGTTTGCTTGTTTTTTGCATTTACCTTGGTTGGTATTTTCCGAGCTTTCTGAAGGTGTATTTTGGTATCTGATATTAATTTGAGAAATTTGTTAGTCATTGTTTCAAATATTCTTTCTTGCAGAGTCTCATTACATGTATGTTATACCTTTTGTAGCTGTTTTACAGTTCTTAGATATTCTGTTCTGTTTTTCTCTTCCCAGTCTTTTTTTCTGTTTGCTTTTCAGTTTTACAGGTTTCTATTGAGACATTCTCAAGCTCAGAGATTCTTTCCTCAGCTATGTCCAGTCTCCAGTAAGCCTATCAAAGGCATTCTTCATTTCTGTTCTAATGTTTTTGATATCTAGCATTTTTTTTTAGTTCTTTCTTAGAATTTCCATATCTCTGTTTCTATTGCCCATCTGTTCTTGCAGCCTGTCTACTTTACCCATGAGAGGCCTTAGCGTATTAATCACAGCTGCTTTAAATTCCTGGTCTGATAAGTCCAATATCCCTGCCATATCTCAATCTGGTTGTGATGCTTGCTTTTCCTGTTCAAACGGTGTTATTTGCCTTTTAGTATGTTTTGTCATTTTTCTTGATAGCCAGACGTGATGTGTCAGGCAAAAGGAACTGCTGTAAGTAGGCCGTTGGTATGTGGTGATGAGACGTGGAGGGAGGGGAAGCATTCTGTAGTCGGTGATGAGACGTGGAGGGAGGGGAAGCATTCTGTAGTCGGTGATGAGACGTGGAGGGAGGGGAAGCATTCTGTA
>CAUYLG010053106.1:0-31406 GCA_963573385.1 Cacajao melanocephalus
GCATTTTTTAACTCTAGAATTTCTGCTTGACTCTTTTTAATTATTTCAACTTCTGTTAAATGTGTCTGATAGAATTCTGAATTCTTTCACTGTGTTATCTTAAATTTCTTTAAGTTTCTTCAAAACAACTATTTTAAATTCTCTGTCTGAAAGCTCACATATCTCTGTTTCTCCAGAATTGGCTCCCGGTAACTTATTTAGTTAGTTTGGTGAGGTCATGTTTTCATGGCTGATCTTGATGCTTGTAGCTATTTGTCAGTGTTTGGGCATTTAAGAGTTAGTTATTTATTGAGGTTTTACAATCTGGTTTCTTTGTGCCTGTTCTTCTTGGGAAGGCTTTCCAGGTACTCAAAGGGACTTGCACCCTGAGCACAGTAATATTGTTGTTCACATAGGCTCATAGAGGTACCCCCTTGTTGTCTTGGATAAGATGGCAAAGAATTCTCTGGATTACTAGACAGAGACCCTTTTTCTCTTCCCTTACCTTCTCCCAAAATAATTGAGTCTCTCTCTCTCTCTCTCTCTCTTTGCTGAGCCATTTGAAGCTGGTGGTGGGGTGACACAAGCACCACTGTGGTTACCACCAGTGGAACTGCCCTGGGTCAGACCTGCAGCCAGCATAGGACTGGGTCTTGCCCAAAGCCTAATGTAACCACTACCTGGTTACCACCTATGTTCACTCAAGGCACTAGAGCTCTATGATCAGCAGGTGGTAAAGCAAGCCAAGTTTATATCCTTCCTTTCAGGGCAACAAATTCACCTCTACCCTAGGTGGGTCCACGGTTTTTGTCTGGGAGCCTGGGGTTGAAGTAAAACAATTTAGAAATCTACCTGCTATCCTATTCTATTCTACTGCAGCTAAGTGGGCACTCAAACCACAAGACAAAGTTCTTCCACTCTTCCCTTTCCTTGCCACAGCCAGTGGTTCCTCTCGTCATGGCTATCACCACCACTGGTACACTAAGAGTTCTGAAAGGTTACCAATTAAGTTCACTTAAACTCAGTGAGCTCTTCAGTCAGCTCATGGTTAATGCTGCTAGGTCTCAACTCCTTCTTCAAGAAAGTTGGCTCCTCTCTGACCTGGAGAAGATCCAGAAATGCTTTCCAAATGCCTAAGTCTGGATTGAGGGATCCCAAGAGACTGCTTGTTGCTCTACCCTACTTTGGCTGAGCTGATACCTGAAACCAGCACATCTCTAAGTAAGTCTCATGAAAGGCTCATGGTATACTACCTTGGTATTGCTGTTGGTTATTCAGGGCCCAAGGACTCCTTAGTCAGCAGGTGCTGAATACTGCCAGGTGCTGAAAACATTGAACCACAAACGATAATATATAATGATAGCTGTAGGGTTTTGTAGGTGTAGTTTGCTGAAACTAAAGAGGCCAGGACTTGGTCCCTCCCTTCAAGGCTATGGGTTCTTTTCTGGCCCAATGTGTGTCTAGAAATCTTGTAGAGAAGCTAGAGCCTGGGATGGGGACCCCATGACTCTGCCTAGTGTCCTGTCCTACTGTGGCTGAGCTGGTATCCAAGATACAAGACAAAATCCTCTTTACTCTCCTTGAGCGGAAAGAAACAGTCACTGCCATTGCTGTGCGCTGCACTGCACAGGGTTTTGGGTGGGTGGCATAAGCACTTCCTCAGCCCCTGTGCCTGATGTCTTACTAGGTCAGGCACTGCCCCAGTCTACTGGCTCTAAGCCAAGCACAGCATTAGAACTTCCCAAGAATTGGAATTCTTGTCTCCTAGCCTGCCGTTTGAGTTCACTTAGAACTCCAGAGCTCTTAAGTCTTGGTGGCAAGGCTTGTAGAGAAACTCAAGTACCACTGGCTTGGGTACTTTCTCTCTTGCTAGGTCTGGTCCAAATGCTTTCTGGGAAAGTGCCAGCTGAGTCAGCATGGTTTTGTTTTCTGTTGTGGCAGGGCAGCCTGAGTTCAATGCAAAGTCCCCCAGTTCCCATGCTCTCCTCTCAAGTGCACAAATTCTCTCTATGCCACATAGTCACTGCCTGGGGAGTGGGGAGGAGTGGCATTGATGATATAAGACTTTCTTCCCTAACCTCTATAGTTCCTCTTTCAGTGACATGAAATTAAAACCAGGTACTATGAGTGCTCACTTGATTTGTGCATTTTATGAAGGTGCTATTTTTGTGTGCAGAGAGTGTTAAAATTTGGTGTTCCTACAAGGGAAATGATTGGTGGAGGCTTCTATTCAGCAATCTTGCTCCACCCTCAGCCTGTCAATTCCTATTTTAAAGATAGCCTGTCAGAGTTTGGATTGGGGTCACATTGAATTTGTATATCAACCTGGAAGAAATTGACATCTTGACAATATTAAATATTTCAATTCATGAGCAAGGTATGTCTCTTCATTTATTTATATCTTCCTTTTTGTTTTCCCAGTACTGTTTTATAGCTTTCAGTATGCAGGTATTGTTTATATTTTGTCAAACTTGTCCCTAAGTATTTTATGTTTTATTAAGCTACTATAAAATTTCATTTTCCTTTAATTTGTTACTAATATGTAAATAGGCAAATGATGTTTGTACAATGGCATTGTGTTGTATCACCTTTCTTAATTCACAAAACTTTTTGTACATTCCTTACAATTTTTTATGTATGTGATAATGTTGTCCATAAGGACAATTTTATTTATTTATTTCCAATCTGTATGACTTTTATTTCTTTTTACATGCACTATTACAATGGCCAGGACCTCTAATTTGTTGTTGAATTGAAGTAGTGAGAGTTAACATCCTTTTCTTATTTCTCTTCTTCCAGAGAAAACATTAAATCACAAATCATGATCTGTAATGATAGCTATAGGGTTTTTTAGATATAGTTTCCTGAGAATTTTTTCATAGTTTTTTTTTCATTTCTTGAAATAATTATATGATTTTTGTATCTCTTATTCTGTTAATATGGTGAATTACACTGCTTGACTTTTAAATGTCATATTAACTTGGCATTTCTAGAATAAACCCCAGTTGGCCATGATGAATTATTTTTATATTTTGTTAGATTTAATTTGTTAGCACCTTGTTAAGGATTTTCTTTTCTATCTTCATGAAAGGTATTAATTTATAGTTTTCTTTTCTTATATAATATTTTATTTAGGTTTAAGTGTTACGGTAACGTTGGCTTAAAAATTCCACTAAAATATGTCTTCTCCTTCCCTGTTATCTGAGATTGTGTAAGATGTATATAATTTTTTACAAAATATGTTTATTACAATTGACAAGTGAAAATACTCAGATCTGAAGTTTTCTTTGTGGAAAGGCTTATGTTCACAAGTGGTATTTTAAAAATAGGTATAACATATTCCAATTTTCTATTCTTCCAGTATTCATTTGATAACTTATATCATCCAGGGAATATGTGCATTTTATCTGTATTGTTAGATTTATTGACATAGAATTGCTCATAATATTCATCAGTTACCATTTAATATTCATGGTATCTGTAGTTACATCTTCATTTCACTCTGAATATTGCTATTTGTCCTCTTCTCTCTTTTTAGTTTACTAAGAAGACTATCAATGGTCAGTTTTTTAAAAAAGACAGATTTTGGTTTTATTTACATTCTCTATTACTTAACATTTTGCATTTCATTTTTATAATTATTATTTACCTTCTACTTATTTGGAGTTGAATTCCTCTTTTATAGCTTCTTAATGTGAAAGCTTAGATTATTGACTTTAAATCTATCTTTGTTTCCTACCATAAACATTTGGTATTATGAACTAATTTAGAATTATTACTCATTTAGAATTTTTTTTAGAATTTCCAGATATTTGGGGTCTTTTAAAAATGTTTATATATTTTTCTTATTTATTTCTAGTTTATACTATTGTGGCAAGAAGTAATGCTCTGTATATTTTTGATCTCGTTAAATTAATTCATTCTAGTTTTATGACCCAGCACATGACCTCTCTTGGTGAATGTAAGTGCTTGTTAATGGACACTTGAAGAGCTCTAAAAATATCAGTTAGGTCAGGTTGGTTAATAGCATTGCCCACATCTTCTACATCTGTCCTTATTTTCTTTCTACTTTTCTATCCCGATCAAGAAAAGAGTTCAGGCGTGTAACCACAACTTTGAATTCATCTTTTTTCAGTTTGGTCAGTTTTTGCTTTAAATATTTTGAACCATTGTTACTGAATACACGCATACTTAAGATTGTGCCTTCATAAACTATTTTACCTTTATAAAATGCCGTTATCTAGAGTAACATTATTGGATCTAAAGTCTAATTTATAAGACAATGACTAGTGTTTGCACGGAATAAATTTTCTGTCATTTTTAACTTATCTATGTTTTTGTATTAAAGATTGTTTCTCATTGACAGAATATGCTTGGGTTGTGCCTGTGCATTTAATTGGAGTCTTTGTTTAGATCATTGGCATATAATATATTTATCAGTATGGTTGGATTTAAAGCTATTATATTAGTATTTACTTTATATTTGTTTTATCTGTAGTTTTTCTCATTTTTCTCTTTTGCTGCCTTATTTATATTGACTAATATTTAATATTTCATCTCATGTCCTCTATTGATTTACTAGCTATATTTCTCTTTAAGTTCTTAGTAGTTGCTCTGGGCTTTACAATATGTGTATCTAACTTGTTATAATTTGTCTTTACTATCTTCAAAGGCTATTTGCCATTTCAAGAAATAGAAGAATATTACACAGTACATTTCCATTTCTCCATCATATACTTTGTGCTATCGTTATACATTTTTACAACTTAATATAAAATATTGAAAAACCATTTTTTTTAAAAAAAACACTTTATCCTCTTATTTACTATTTCCAGTATCCTTCTTTTCTTTGAGTAGAGCCAGTCTTACACGTGGTATTATATCCCTTCAACTTGAATCATTTCTTCAATATGTTTTGGTAGTGCAGTTTTACTGATGATAATTTTTTTTGTTCGCCTGAAAAAGTCACATTTTAATTTTCACTTACGAAGAATATTTTTGCATAAAATGAAATACTATCTTCATAATATTTTATTCTTTTTCAAACATTAATGTGATTCTGTTGTCTTTTGGCTTGCATTTATTCTGATGAGAATTCAGTGATTAGTTTTAACTTTGTCTCATATACAATGTATGTTTTTTAGTCTGGCTACTTTTAAGATTTTTATGATCTCTGTCTTTAACAATTTGATAATGATATACTTTGGTTTTGTTTTCTTTTAATTATCCTTCTTGGTGAATATTGAATTTCTTTGATCTATGTGTTTATACACTTCATTATAAATATTTTTTTAATTTGGGTCAGTATATTTTTAAACACTTTTTCTGCAACTTCTCTTCTTCTTCTCTTTGCGACTCCAATTACACATATGTTAGACAGCACAATATTGTGTTACAGATCCCTGAAGTCATTTTTTTTAAAGACTATCTTTTTCTCCGTGCTTCATTTTGGATACTGTCTAATTGTTATGCCAGTGAGTTCACTTTTACTTATCCTGTAGTGTTTAATTTGCTGCTAAGTCCATCAAATATATATGCTTTTTGATTTCTAATATTTCATTTTTATTTCTAAATGTTCTGTTGGGTTCTTTTTTGTGCCTTTCATTTCACTCATCATCTTATCCATGCTTTTCTTGAAATTATTAAACATAAAGTTATAAAGTTTTATTTGCCTGCTAATTCCAGTGCTGTCATTTCCGAGTTTGTTTTTACTAATTGTTCTCCTGATAATGAATTACATTTTACTCTTGTCTACATGTCTAATAATTTTAGACTAGATGCTTAACACAATGAATGTTACATTGTGTAGGGCATGATTTTGTTGACTCTATTTATTTTTTTTAAACAAATGATGAGTTTTGTTTCATCAAACATTTTTGTTCTTTGCACATAGTCTTAGCAATTTTGAGGCTTATTTTTAAACTTTCTCTAGGTGGGTCTACTGTTTCCTTTACTATAGAACTAGTTTTGTATTACTACTATGATATGGCCTTTTCGAGGTCCCTACTGATGGTTCTGTTTAGAAGTCCAACACTTTATAACCTTTGTCAGCTGTGATAATTCTTCATTTTACAGCTTATGTGGAGTTATTTTCTTCTTTGCGTAACTGCTTTTTGGCTAGACTTATAGACTCTTACTCCACACCTAGGCAGGTAGGGGATACCCAGGCAGATTTAAAGATATCTTTTGCTTTATGTATATCCTCTTTCTGGGTACTCTGCCCCACAAAATCTGTAGGACTCAATGTCTTGAAATTTTATCCTTGGTTCTTCAACTTAGTAAGATTGTGGAGCGTATATTCGATTTGGGCTTTGTTATAGAATAAATTGTATTCCCTGCAAATTTATATATTAAAGCCCTAATCTAACTAAATTTGAAGGTAGGGTCTTTTGTAGGTAATTAACTTGGCCAGGCATGGTAGCTCATGGCTGTAGTCCCAGCACTTTGGAAGGCCAAGGTGGGCAGATCACCTGAGGTCATGAGTTCAAGACCAGCCTGGCCAACATAGTAAAACCCAATCTCTACTAAATAATAAAAAAAAAAAAAAAATTAGCCAGCTGTGATGGTAGGCACCTGTAATCTCAGCTACTCAGGAGGCTGAGGCAGAAGAATCACTTGAATTAAGTTAAAATGAGGCCAATAGGCCTCAAAGACCAATTGGCCCTTATCCAATTGGACTGGTGTCCTTGTAAGAGGAAATTTGGACACATGCATGAAAAAAAAAGACGAGGTGAGAATACAGTGAGAGAGCAGTCATCTACAAGCCAAACAGAGAAGCCTCAGAAGAAATCAAACCTGATCTTGGAAAAACTCCAGAACTGTGAAAAAATAGGTTTTTGTTTTTTAAGCCACCCAGTCTGTGGTATTTTGTTGCAACAGCCTTGGCAAACCAACACAGCCTTCTTATAGGCAGTCTGGAATGTAATGCTAGATAGAAAGCATGGAGTATCATAGGGTTAATCTTATTTGTTACTCTTTATTCAGAGATTACTGTCATGTGTTACCTATTGTACAATCTATAAAAGGACTACTTATAATGTTTTTTCCATTTTTAAATTGTTAATTGTATAAAGTCAATTCTGACAGCAATGAAGGCAATCATGACTGCCTTGATTTTTCATTTTCTGAAACTCTTATAATTCAGGACTTTACCTCTTATATAGATATTTTAATTAAAAAAAAAAACTTACTCTTAGATTTTTCCCTATTTGTCTTTATTCTACTTTCTGGATTATCTTCTAAAATTTCCTGTCCCTATTATCTTTCACTTTTTTGTATTTATTTTTTTGTTTGGGAGTTTTCTTTAAACTTATCTTCCAAATCTCCTATTCATTTTTTCATTTGGCCATTATACTTTTAGTTTTTAAGAACTCTTTTTAATTCTCTGAAAGTTCCCTTTTGTACAGTTTTCCATTGTCATTTCATCTCTGAGAACATTAACGTATCTTTGAAAATGTTTCTGCTCCTTTTATTTTCTCTTTCCTTTTCTATTTATTTCTTACTCGTTTTTTTCTCTTCTTTTTCTCCTCCTTCCTTTCCCTCATCCAGCTCTTCTACCTTCTCTTTTTTCTTTTTGTTTCTTGTTTTCATCTCTATTTCTCATATAGAAGTATTTTCTCAAATGATCCTTAGCTATTTGTTCACATATAAAATTGAAGCATTAATCAAATATTAAAGACTGATTGAAACTCCCTGTGTATGGTCAAGTCTTGTCAACTGATGGCCTTCTCTGTAGAAGAAGAAAGAAACAAAATTGCATATATAAGGATCAAAATTATATATATATATATATGTGTGTGTGTGTGTGTGTGTGTGTGTGTGTGTATTTTTGTTTCTTTAGCTCTCCAAAGACCCCATAAAGGAATCTAGTAGGCATTCTTTGATGGTTAGGGCCTGTCTCCCATTGAATTGCTACTTCATGAAAGAAGTAAAAGGATATCACTGCAGAGTATCTAGACTTCTGGGTAACTCCCTAACTTGCCAGCGTGACCTTTGTCTCTGTCCTTCTGGTTTAACTTCTCCAGAAATAAACCTCCATTCTTATGTGAGGTAGAAGAGGGGATGTTGTCCATTGTTCTAATAAGGAGAAAGTTTCTAAAGGTCTGGCTTCATCTGATACAGTTTTCAGACAATCATCCTGAGACCACTCTAAGAGCTTTTAGGTTCCTTGAACTTGTAGACTTTCTAGAGTTTCATGGTATAAACCAGCTTGCTTTTCAGGTTCTTCATATTTCCTTATTGGGTTTCAGCATTGCAAAATATTGTTGAAATTGTTTCTTCTCTTTTTGACCTCATGAATTTATGCCTTTTAGAAAAATATCTTCACTGTTCTTTTAAGTGGGATTTGAAGAAACAGCAGAGATGAATAGGAATGTTCAGCCATTTGGAAAGTCCAGGCATCAGTCTATTAATTTATTTTCAGTATTTACATGAGGAAATTGAGGACTAGTAAATCTAAAGAAACAACCAGGCATCACCACGAGATCTTGTAGGCCATGCAAATGGGTTTATCCTTTTCCTGGAGGCAATGGAAGGCACAGAGGGATTAAAGCAGGAGAGCAATGGAATCAGAGTTGCATTTTATAATAAATCTGATTTCTAGAGTTAAAAACAATTGCTGGCATAGCCAGGAAGACTGATTAGGAGGCTCAAGCAGCAATATAAGAAAGACTTATGGCAGTTTCATCTAGGGCAGTGGTCGTGGATCATGGCCCAGAATCCTGACATCTACTTCCACTGGTTTTTTTTCTTTTCATCTGTCTTCCTTCCATTCTTTAATGAGAACAAAATCCTGCCAATTTTACCTTCTAAAATTCCCCTAATCTACCTTCTTTTCTCTCATCATCCTGGACTACCATCTAACTCCTATAGGGACTTCAGGATACATAATATATCCCCCACTCTGGTGTTAGAATGGTTTCTTTAAACCACAGGTCTAATCATGTGTCTTTTATAATAAAAACTTTTCAAGAGCCCTTCGAAGTTCAGAGAAAACAAAGCTTGAGATCCTCAGTCTGGCATTCATTTTTATTACGTTTTACTGAAGTTTTCATCTATAATATATTGACATTTTTTAAAGGAAAAGCAAATCTGGTCTTTCATCATGAATAGTTTGAAAAACTCTACTTCAGACAATATTCTCCATATTGAAAAACTAAAACCTTGTGCAATAACAGTTTCCTAACTTCATTGGTCCAGCCTTATAAGCATCATAAATATCTGGGAGATAGCAGATTAAAAAGTAAGAGAGGAGAAAAAAGAAGGAAACTCTGTACCTGTCAAGTATTTACTCTCTCTCCATCAATCTTCTGGGAGTTTTATATATGCAGAAAAGTAAAGAAAAATTTTTAACTATTTACATTAAAGTTTCCTTTATGAATGAAACTCTTTGTCTAGAAAAATGCATCAATAGGCCATGTCAGATGGGTGATTTGAAACAGATAAAACTCTGCAAAAGAATTGAGCAGGAAATTTGTGTGGAAGGGAGTAGAAAAGGAGACAAAAGTCCTAAATAACCTCATAGAAACTTGGAGTCCACAGACAGAAGTGACCAATGGGAAATCAGAGAGCAGAGCACCGTAAAGACACACTAATAACTGGTACGAATGACTCAGCTTATGCCCAGGGAAGGGGTGTGTTTCCTATTTAGTTAGTTTGAAACAGATAGAATATCATAAATCAAAAGGAGCCAAGATGAAAACGAGAGTAGAGTTTGTTAAAGGCCAGAACTTGGAGCAAATAGTAAGTAGCAGAGTGTAAATATGTCACCACCCAGAAGTTACAGAAAGCTTAGAAAGGGCACAGGACTTCCTGATAGTCAAGGGATATGTAATGTGAACCAAGTTGTTTAAAATTTCTCATTGGACAACTGCTGTATAACAAATTACCACAAATATAGAGGCAAAATAGCCCATATATGTTATTTTATTATTTTGTGGATCAGAAATACAGGCATAACTTAGCTAGATCCTCTGCTTTAAGGTCTGTCATATTTAAAGAGAGAAAGAGTTAAATTTATTTTAAGAAACTGTCTCGTGATTTTGGTGACAGGCAAGTCTGAACTCTGCAGGGCAGGCTAGCAGTCTGGAAGTTCTGGCAAGAGTTGACGTGGCACTCTTGAGTCAACATGCCACAGGGGAACAGGCTGGAAACTCAAGCAGGGATTTTATGCTGCTATCTTGAAGGAAAATTCTTTCATTTGGGGTCAACTTCAGTCTTTGCTCTTAAGGCCTTTAACTGATTGCATGAAGCCCACCCACATTATGGGGTAGAATCTGCTTTGCTCAAAGTCTACTTATATGAATGTTGATTAATTATTCAGTCTTCTACATGAAGAATTATTCAGACGCTACTGATTTAAACCTTAATCACATTTTAAAAAGAACCCCTTCACAGCAACTTCTGGACTGATGTTTAGCCAATCCACTGAGAACCACAGTCTAGCCAAGTTGACACAACATTAACCACCACAGGATGTAATCAACGTGTTAGCTAGGGCCGGCGTTTCATCAGAAGGCTCAACCAGGGAAGGATTTGCTTTCTAAGCTCATCTAATTGTTGGCAAAATTCCATTTCTTGCATGCTGTTATATTACGGGTCTAAGTTTCTCACTGGCTGCTGACAGGTAGTTCTTCTTGGTTCTTTGCCACATGGGTGTCTTCATGCAGTAGTTAACTTCAACAAACCACTGAGGAAGAATCCATTAGCAAGAGAGAAGGATAATCATATGTAACCTACCTAATCAGAGAAGTGATAACCTGCCACTTTGCCACATTCAATTAATTAAAAGCAAATTGTCAAGCCAGCCCGAAACCAAGGGAAGAGGATCACATAAAAGCATAAACACTAACAAGTGGGTATCATATTAGAGTCTCCTTGTCACAGACAGATTATCTTCATTTTAGGTAAACTATTTTATTGGAATCCTCATAATCTGTTTATGAAGTAGGTATTTTTATTATCATTTCACATGTTAACAAATAAAGGTTCAGACAGCTTTTCTGCCTAGATCAACATAATACATCAAGTAAAAGGCAAAGCCAGTAATTAAGGCTGCATCTATTTGCTACTGAAAGCTTTGCTTGACTTCCTACTTTACAAACTAATTTTTGTTGTTGTTGCTGCTGTTTCACTAGAAATTCCTATTAGAAAAACTGACACTCGTTGCCTTTTCTCAAATTTAAGTACTCCGATAGAGCTCTGATTTCTCCAAATATAGCTCTTTCCAAGACCGATATTTTCATCTGCCTTGTGGAGTACAAGAGGACTTTTCTCAGAACTTCTCATTCTTTATATTCCTGTTGTCAATTTTCTAGCCTCATCATTGTATAATAACCTTCAATATCTTTTTGTATGGCACAAATTAGACACATTTTCTGATCCCTTGGCTATATGACTTTAAAACTGGTACTATTCTGTGCAGCTAGCAGACTTAACCTCATCTTATTCTTTGTAACTGGTTTGGCTCTGTGAGAAGGGAAATAATCTCATGGCCTGGCCACCCATTACCAGGGAAGTCGAGTTCTGAATCCTATTCCAAATTTTGCCCTGAGTTCTAGACTGTAGATCCAAGGTATGAATTTCATAAATGTCTCATACCTAATTACCTTCCTGATACTCCAGTTTCTTTAGGACTGGGATACCTACGTTATTCCTCTTAGGGTTTCCAAGAACCACAGTCATGATTCTGAACCTATGCCATTGTAGGTAGGCCCTCTTCTCCACCTTTTTCCATACTACTTATTATTAAAATAGTGCTCTTCCCAGGTAGGGAGAGAAGATGTAGAGGTTCATGACATTTCTTTTGGGTTTGTGATGCATGATAAAACACATTAATAAAACTTCTAGTATGTATCCTTAGATTACTTATTACAAATTTTAAATACAAAGGAAGATAATTCCATGCCATCTAGCTAAGAGAAAATATGAGAATTTAAATGAAAAGATATTTGTATAATTCCTCAAACTCTGTAGCACCTACTCAAAGTAAGCTATGATTATTCTTTAAATAATGCTTTACCCTAGATATCAGTACAACAGATTACTTCTCTTCTTTCTCCAAATATTAATAGCTCCTGTTGACCTCCATTGCACAAAGTATTGAGTCCAAACTGCCTGTGGTTGTATTCAACAATTTCCATGGTCTGACTGCAAGCATTTTTTTCAACATTATTTCTGTCTGTGCATTATAATCTCTTCCCCTTCTTTGTGCATGATGGTTGCCCCTTAATTCTTAACCTATTAAACTTGATCCAATATTTTGCATTCAGGTCCAGTAAAATCATATCTAGTAAGCACTAGGTAGTACTTACTATCCCTAACAGAAATATCAATGAAATGCTCTTTCATCTGTCATCCTCAGTACACTGTTTATATCTAGCCAAGCCCATATTTTATTATCATGTGATATGGCTTATTGTCTACATGTCTGTCTTCCCTTGCTAGTTCAGAACACTGTAAAATGTAAGACCTACTTTGCGTCTTTTCTTATATTCTCATCCACAGACTCGATCACACTGCTCTGAATGAGGCATAGAGATAAAATAATGTGAAGGATAGGATACAGATTTTTGGAATCAGATGCACATAAATTTGGAAATAGGTTCTGGCATTTATTAATGGTAGAGATGTGATTGGAGAAGGTACTTGGCCCCAAGTCTTGGCTTTCTTACCCACTAAATGAAAGATAACATTGTCTGCCTCAAAGTTTCACTGTAAGTACTCACTAGCATTAAATATATAGAAAAATTGACACAAAGTAAGTACTCATTAATGTTTCTTCCCCAACCCCCCATTCCTGCAATCAAAACCCTCTCCCAATTCCACCTTCCTCTCCCACCTACTTTTTCTAGTTCCACCTTACCATTAATAAATGTTTGTTAGATTGGATTGAATGCTTTGTCACAGGCCCCCTTGAATCAGGAAGCAAAGGACTCACTTCTTTCTCTTCAGACTTTTTACTTGGTTGGTATGTTTAATTCTTGTTTTTTGTCCTTCCATTCTGGTCAGCCTTAAAATCCTTCTTCTGTGTCTTCTTTCTGTTCCAAAACTTTATTTTTACCTACCTGTCTTTTGTTTACATTGCATCTCTCTTCTGCTGGAAAAGCATGGCCTTGTGAAGCTGGCATTTGTTTAATCTTCTGGCATCTCGAGACCTGCATTTATGAGTTTTCTAATGGTCCCAGTGCTGGGAACTTAACATATGACAGAGCTTTTGAGTAAATGCTCCAATCTGAAATGAGAGTCGTTCCAAGGTTAGATCGTCCCTACCATGCACCTCCACTATCCACAGCCAGGCAAAATAATAGTTTCCATGAAGATGAAACAGAAATTAGTCCATCTGATCAATTCTAATTTTTATAAATAATAATTCATTTTCATATATATCTGGGGCATGAGGTGCTTGACACAGTTAAGAGGAGAGCAGAAATCATCAAGTAAATTTTTAGTATTGAGTATTTACTTAGTTCAATGTAAGAGAGAGGCTACGTCCCTGCCCTAAGAGAGCTTAAAATATATTTCATTTGGGAATGAAAATGAATCCATGAGAAAGAGAGGATAATTAAAGGCAGAGAGTAAAAAGAGCTAGTTTAATGAGTATTTGTTGTCTGACTGCATAAACAAATACAGACATAACTAAATGAATGAATGAAAATAATTACATGAAAGAACAAATGAAGACTTGAACATTAAGGCTGTGCTTTTAAAACTTGACAACATCACTAATTCAAAGGAAGTTAAATCTTTAAATTATTTGCATTAGAACTACACATTGATCTCATTAAATATGCAATTTAAGCCATTTCAACAAACACACCTATAGGTATCCACAATGGTCCAGACCTTACTGAGTCCAAAAGGAAAACGAGATGAATAAGACATCAACCTTTCTCTAGGATTGAAACAAATCTCTCCTGTCACTTTCCTGTAGATCATTGCCAAGATATCCTATGTATAGGCTGACATCCTCTAAGCCAGTAGAATATCAGTTTCTGGCACAATAATAGATTGAATGGAAACTGTGTTGGGACTCAGGACCACTTGCTTGTTGATAAGGATCACTCAATGTGTCTCTTTTAACAGCTGGAGAGCTTTATGTTTCTCTTTCTGAAAGTTGTTTGACACTTTCATTCTCTGTTTCAGGTAGTGAAATATTTGTTGCATTCTCAACCAAACTGCAAATTTATTGAGAGCAGGATCTATTTTTATTTATCTATGCATCTTCCACAGAGCCTAGCATACTTTTTGATAGATGACAGATACTGGATGAATGAATGAATGAATATGTATAGTATAAAATAAAGATTTATACAGTAAGTCCTCACTTAATGTCTTCAATAGGTTCTTGGAAACTGCAACTTTCAGCAAAACAATGTATAATGAAACTAATTTACTGTAGATTAATTGATATAAACTAGAGCTAAGTTCCAATTATGTATTTCTAGTCACAAAAACATCACCGCTTCTTAATAAAGGCCAAAAACACTTTTGGTATTAAACATTGAAATAAATGTGAGCTACACATACACATACATTTGTAAAAGATTAACAAAAACAAGAAAGATAATTACTTACCCCATTTTTGATGAATCAGTGAGTAACAGTGGTATTAGTGGCAGATGACCAAGTCAAGGAATAAATGTTTGCAAAACAAGAATTTTAAGAATTCCCTCCTACCAACACAAGTTCAAAAACAGTAACTCTGGAAGCTCTCTGAGTGCTTTTTGTCCCTTATTGTTTTTTGCTGTGCATTTGTGTGACTATTATATACCTTATGAATTTTTGTCTTACAATAATTTGTATTCATTCATTCATTTTCTAACTCACTATTCCAGTTCAGGGTCATGTGGGTGGCTGGAACCTACACCTGGCAGCCAAGTGTGCAAGGCGGGAGCTATCCCTGGCTAGGATGTTATTCCATCTCAGGGAGTCCTCACACAAACGCCCATATTCGCTAAGACTGGGAGCATTTAGACATGCCATTTAACATAACAGCACAACTTTGGTGTGTGAGAGGAAACCAGAATACCTAGGAAAACACATGTAGACAATGGGAGAACATGTAAACTCCACATAGACAATGGTCCTAGCCAGTAATCAATTATTTTTTATCAAAATTATAATAAAACAAGGTTGAACAAAACAGGTCCTGGTGCACCAGAAGCTCTCAGTGGTTGGAAACTCAGAATACAAACCAGTAGGGATAATTCAATGTGCTAAGTATCATGGCAGTAATAAACACTGCAAACATAATGGGTAATGGGCAGGGCTTAAGAGTTTTGAGAAGACATAGCAAGAGAGATACACTTGAAGATCTAAAAGATGAGTGAGTTTGCTAAGCGAAGAAGTTATGGATAGTTAGACAGAAGGATAAGATGGCAAGCCAGTCTGGAAATAAAGGCATTTCATTAAAGGGGGCAATGAGATATTTTCTTCATTAGAGGCAAAGGGAACAGCATATGCAAAGGGCACAGAGAAATGAGAAAGTTTGATGTTTAAAAATAACTTGCAGTGATTGTAATGGGGGTATCTAATGGAGAGTCAGAGCAGAGAGAAGTAACAAGATAGGCTGGAGTCAGTTTGTAAAGACCCTGCCATGCCACTTTGAACTTCATCACTTGAGCAGTAATAAACCATTGATTTTTTAAAAGTGTAGTGAGATAGTCAAATTTCTGCCTTAGAAACGCAACTCTGGCTGAGTTGGGGAAGATAATCCTGAGGAACTAGAAAGGAAGAAAACATTTACTGAGTGGAGTGTATATGCCGGGATATACTTTAGGGGTTTTCGCAGATACACTGAAGTTTGCTTCATGTAATCTTTACAATCACCCAGAAATAAGCATTACTGTGCTCATTTAACAGATACAAATATGACACTTGAAATTGCAAATAGTAGAAGGTTTAGAAATTGAGAAACTATTCACAATTCTCGGGGAATCAAAATTAAATATATCCTAGAAGAGGGGTATTGAAGAAAGAAGGGTAGGAAGGGAAAAGAGGGAAGAAACATAGCATATAGGAGAACTCAGAAGAATTCAAGAGGCATAATTAACAGAATCATTGGTTGGACGTAGGCATAAGGAAGAAAGTTAGTGATAGTGAAAGAATGAATTCCAAGTCTCTAGAGAGTGGAAAGGTTTGAGATTTATATAACCACCTTCCTCCAGTGGTTTTTACATCTTTCGCATTTCTTCTAATACTATTACCTTGAAATTTATAGAGGTAGATATGTATTTCCCTCGAGATGAAAAACTGAGTTTTAGAAACTTGTGTCTTTAGTATATCTCCCCAGGAGTTGGCTGCTGTAGCAAGAAAGAACCCTGACACTCCATTTGCAAGACAATTGCATGTCTTTCAGCTTGGGTGTATTGGGAAGATTTCTGTTCATAAACTGTTCAGAGGAATTTGGAAGCAAACAAATGTGTAAGTGCAAAGAACGGTATCATATGGGAGACACCACCCAGACTCTTGGCAAGCCAAAATCCACTTGGAAGCAATTAGTGGCTCAAGAGCCTGATATCATAGAGGATCAAAGTGTTCACTGGGAAGTGATTTTGGGAGTAGAGGCGACCAGTGACTTCACAGCAAACCACACGCTGGTTGTGAAACTCTTACTGCATTTTGCAATGTTATACACAGCAGAGAGATGATTCCAAGTCCAGAGAAATCTTGCTGACAACCAAAAAGCCTCTTTTTTATGTTTCCAAGAACTTCTAGAATCACATATTCTCCTTCTTCTCCCAGGCCTAATTTTTGGTGATCTGTTTCCTATTTTGAGAATCTCTTTAGCAACTAACATGATTGGTGAATGTAGTCATGCATATACCCAGTCTTCTGTTTTACAATGGAATTATGAGTACATGATCTGGATCAGGGTTAAGAAGATAAAGACAGAATGTTAATGCACCTTCTTGACCCTTCTGTCGTAGTTCTGACCACTTCTTCTGACCAAAGTGATGAAGGAGGAAATAAAAACAGAGGATGTGAGTGACACAGGAAGCTAGAGGGGGAGGAGAAGGGCAAAGAAACCTCAAAGAAAGATTTATCTAGTGAATCTAATGAAGAACTCCTCATTAATCTCTCTCACAGAATCCTACTTTCTTTTTTTATAACATTTATGAAAGACTGTGGCTTTATTTTTATAACAGATTACCACTTACCATCCTAAAATGCTCAACAGGCCCTAAAAGAATGGTATTCAGAAGACTATAATGAGGGATGTGTGTGTGTGTTGGATAATAGTGAATGCCAAAGTGAAAAAACAACACAAGATTTGTACCCAGAGGTTAATCTAGGTTGGAAGATAAGATTTATAGTTTCCAAATATGAAACTCAGGCAAAACCAGACCACTAAGCCAATGAAATGATAGCTTTTATACATGGGATCATACTCTCAGGATCACTTTCTCTAAGGATAAAAATTCAGACTGCCCAATTCCATACATATTATCAAATTCCTTTGCAATAGATTCCAATCTTCTTTTTACCCTGTCATCATCTTCCACCTTCCTTTCCTCTATACTCCAACACATAAACACACACGTGCACATTCTACATTCCAGCCATCCTCTTATTCCCACTATGTTAGTTTCCTAATGCTGCTATACCAAATCACCACACACTTAGTGACTTAAAACAACATTCAGAATTATTTTATTATGCTACAGGTCAGAAGTCCAACATGAGTCTCACTGGACTAAAAACACCAAAGTGCAGGCAGAGCTGGGTTCGTTTTTGAGGCCCTAAGGGAGAATATGTATAATGTCCTTTTCTAGACTCTGGAGACTGTCTTATTTCTTTGGCTGATGGCCCCACTTCCCCCTCTTCAAAGCCAGCAGCATGGCATTTTTAAATCTTTCTCCAATTCTGATCCTATCTTGCTGTTTCTCTCTTCTTTTATAAGGATGCTTGTAATTACATTGAGTCCACACACACACACACACACACACACACACACACAAATCCAGGATAATCTTACCATTTTAATATTTTTATCTTCTTTTATAAGGATGCTTGTAATTACATTGAGTCCACACACACACACACACACACACACACACACACACACACGAATCCAGGATAATCTTACCATTTTAAGATTTTTATCATAATTATATCTGTACAATCTTTCTGTCATATAAGGTAACATATTCAGAGGCTCTGAGGAATAGATCATGAGCATCTTTGAGGGAAGGTGGTCTTCATTCTGCCTATTGTACCTAAAGAACACTGAGCATTTTTCCACTTTTATATCTTTTTGCAGGCTAATTTCTCTGCTCAAATTCCCTTTCCCTCTTTGTCTAACATGAGATAGCCCATCTTGACTATGACCTGTTTTTAAATCTCTATCTCTTCCTTGCAAGAATCGCTGTTGTATCCTTATCTCCATGGTGACACATTAAATATTGAGTTTATTACAGACTATCACTTAGTGTTGTTTTTTTTCTGTCATTTATCTGTTTCTTGCAATAGACTGAAAGTTTATTAAGATCAGATCATATACCTTTTGTGTTTATTTTTAATTACCACTACCCAGAAAAGTTCTATTACTATAAATGGCTTATCTTGTATTTAACTAAATTCATTGATAAAGATAGAATTTTTTTTTTTGCATTTTCAAATTATACTTTAAGTTCTGGGGTACATGGGCAGATCATGCAGGATTGTTACATAGGTATATACTTGCCATGGTGGTTTGCTGCATCCATCCCCCCATCACCTACATTAGTTATTTCTCCTAATGTTATCCCTCCCTAATCCACCCACCACCTGCAGATTCCTCCCCTAGCCCCCCCCCATCACCACTCAGCAGGCTCCGGTGTGTGATGTTCCCCTCCCTGTGTCCGTGTGTTCTAATTGTTCAACACCCACTTATGAGTGAGAACATGCAGTGTTTGGTTTTCTGTTCTTGTGTCAGTTTCCTGAGAATGATGGTTTTCAAGATAGAACATTTTTGATTATTAATGACAAAAGACTTTGTTGTGTTCCTTCTCATTCCAGTTCAATAACTTTCTTCACCTCTGTCCTAGAAAGGCTACAATCCCTAAGTTCAGAATTTGGAAGCAATTTTTTTTAAAAGGTGATTATTTTATGTGATGCCAGAACATAAAGCTAGGACTAAAACACCAACTTACTGAAGGCCTATTTTTGACTCATGATGAACAAGAATTTTCTAATGACAAAAGCTGTAAATTAAGAATTATCTCTCTTAAAAGTGGGACCATGTTATCACACTGAGTATAATTAATAGAGAGCAAAAATATAACCACCTGGAAGGTTTGGAAAGCCTCTTCTGTGTTGTGTAGCTAGACTAGTGAAGAACAACTACTTGCTTAACGTAAGGGCAAATTAAAAAACAAAAACAAAAATAAACAACAACAAAAAACTATTGCCACATTAAAAAAATCAATATTGACTATTTAAGAGTGACATCATAAGAAATATGGTGGCAAGGTGCACAAATAATTGGTCTCTTTTCAGCTTTGTCCTAGACTGGGTTAAAATAAAGAGTTGTCTCTTTACTGAAGAAAGAAAGAAAGTAAGTGTAGACAAACAAGTCTGAAAAGAACTGAAAGAACTGAAGGAAGTAGTAGGCAGTTCTATAATACCTCAACCCTAATAATAGATACATCATCATGGTAAAAGAAATATCTAAATAGATGATAGATCATCTACATAGATGATAAATTATCTAGACAGAAGATTAATAAAGAAATGGAAGACTTGAAAAACATTACAAGCCAACTAGATCTAACAGATAAATATAATACTACATACAACAGTAACAGAACACACATTATTCTCAAGTGAATGTGGAACTTTCTTGAGGGTAGACCATACATTAGGTCTAAAAAGTAAGTCTCAAGAAATTTAAAAAGACTCAAATCCTACCAAATATATTCTCTAACCACAATATAATATAGCTGGAAATCACTAATAGAGGGAAAACTGGAAAATTTACAAGTACATGAAAATTAAACGACCCATTCTTAAATAGCCACTATTTGACAGTGGTTCATAACATAACTTGTTTGAGTGGGAGCTAAACATTGAGCACCCATGGACATAAATATGGGAATAATAAACACTGCAGACTACTAGAAGGAGGAGAAAGGGAGGAACATGGGTTGACAAACTACGTGTCTGGTACTACGCTCATGGTACCATACTCCAAACCTCAGCATCATGCAGTATTCCCATGCAACAAACCTGCACATATACCAACTGTATTTAAAATACAAATTGAAAAAATAGAAATCATAAAGACAATGCAAAATAGTTCAAAACAAATGGATAATATACAGCCTACCGGAACTGATGGAATGCAGTGAAAGCAGTATTCAGAAGGAAATGTAAAACTTTAAAAATGCATATGTTAATGGAGAAGAATCTCAAATCAATAACCTAACTTTACACCTCAAAAAACTAGAAAATAAAAGCAAACTAAACTCAAACGAGAAGAAGGAAAGGAAAAATAATGAGTACAGCAAATATAAGCACAATAAAGTAGAAAAATAATAGAATCAACAAACCTAAAAGTTGGTTCTTTGAAATTTTCAACCACAATGGCAAACCTTTGACTAGACTGAGAACAGAAGAGAGAAGACAGAAATAACTACAATCAAAAACCAGAATGAGACATTACTATCATCCTTACAGAAATAAAATAATTATAAGGAAACACAATGGTAACCATACACTAAGAATTTAGATAACCTAGTGGGTCATTCCCAGAAGAAGAGGAACCCTGCTACTGTGTTGAAAAAATAGTAGGAACTCACTAAAAATTTAAATTTTTCTGTGGACTAAAATGGTTAAATTTGGTGGTATAATTATACCTTTATTCCTTGGGACTCAATATACTTAAAAAAATTACTGCTAGTGAAATTTAATTATAATGCGAGTCCTTGAAACAATGTTCAAATCCAGTTTAAAAAATTATTGTTAAATGAAGATTTAATTCATGTGACATAAAATTAGCCCTTTTAGAATAGTTCAGTGACATTTAGTATACTCACAATGTTGTACAACCATGATCTCTATCTAATTCCAAAACATTCCCACACTCCAAAATAATACTCGATCCCAGAGTTGATTTGTTTAGGAGTAGGCACTAACAGAGAGAGAAAGAAATCAGGGGTGCTCCTGCCCCAGCTTTCTCTCAGTTTGGACCTCGTCTCCCATGGGCACGATCTTCTCTCTACTTCGTGTGGCCAAGTAGAATGAGCTGTTCTGTGGAGAAAAAAATAAACGCTTGTCTCTCCCACTACGCTCTTACAACACACTTTTGACACCAAATTTGTGGGAGTTTCTCCCAACCAACAATTCTGTAGCAGATACCAGCTGGGCGTCCTCTAATTCAATTCAATTTTGACTTCATTTACCGGGAGATAGCATCAGATTACACAGGCTAAGGACATAGTCCCACAAAAACTGAGCCTTACTTCCAATGCCTGTCACAAGCCCTAGATTGTTTTACCTGTGCTTCTGACAACATTGACATGATGGTCGTGGTATCAGCAATTTTACTCCCCTTGAAATTTTACTCAGCTGCCCTGTGGGGTTTTATTAATGTGGTAGAATGGCTCACAGAACTCAGAGAAATACTTACTTATATTTAATGGTTTATTATGGAGGATATTGCAGAGGATACAGATGAAGAGATGTGTAGGGTGAGGAATGGGGAAAGAGCATGGAACTTTCATAACCCTCCCTGAGCATACCACTGGCCGGGAACCTCCAATGTTCAGCTACGTGGAACTCTCTGAGCCCTGTCCTTTTGAGTTTTTATGCTGGCTTCATTACACTGTCACGATTGATGAAATCACTGTCCACTGGCCATTGGCGATCAACTTAACCTTCAGTCTGTCTCTGTGGTGGTTGTGGGGTGGGACTGAATGTCCCAACCCTCTAATCTTGCCTTTGTCTTCCTGATGACCAGCCCTTATCCGGAAGCTACCAAGAGGCTGCCAGCCATTGGTCAACCTCATTAGCATACAAAAAGACACATGGCTTTGAGGATTACAAGGATTTTAAGAGTTGTTTGCCAGCAAAAAAGGAAAAAGACAAATACGTATATTCACAACTTCACAGCTGTGCATCCTGGATCAATGCTGGTACCTCCAGCTTCATAAAAGGGCTTGACCCATGGACACTCTGGCTGTTAAGAACCACTCTCAGCTCTGCTGACTTACGTATCCCTGTAACCCAAAAGCCCAGGCCCTTTTCTCTGAAGCCATTCCCTACTAATAGCAGCATAGCTGTCCACAGATAAAAAATTTTAAGAAGGTAACTCCTACAGATGAAGTTGCTATGCCAAAAGTTTTGTTTTCTCTAACCAAAACGACTTGGTGTATGGAAAAGACTATTTTTGAAATTTTGTTGTAAGTCTTACTGCAAGTTATCTGGGCTCACAGTTATCAATCCTGGAATAGGCTATCAATTGAATATAGGTATGTGCAGTAGATTAGTACAACTGATTCCAGATGACAGCAAAAGCATTTATACTGGGGTGTGGGGAATGAAGAATACATGAAGAAACTCTGTACTACTTACTTTCTTCTGGAGTCTCACAGCAATCCAGATTGATATAGAACTCTGTAGTGCTAGGGACCCAGGATCTGCCTGCCTTGTAGCTTTAACATACTCATCACATGGTTTCCAACTGCTGGCATAAGATGGCTGCTCAAATCCAACAATCATGTTTGCACTCCAGCAAGCAGAAAGAAAGTAGATAATCTCCCTTTAAGAATTTTCATTTACCAAAATATGCACCAAAGCTTAGACACGTAATCATAGTCTGCTGCAAAGAAGCTGAGGAAGGTAATCTTTATTCTGAGTAACCATATTCCCCACTAAAATTTTGTTCTATTAATAAGGAATAACGTGGAGAATAGATATTAGAGAACAAGTGGCAAATTCAGTCATAAATGTGAAAGCTATTGGATAAATCAGCATATGGCTGTGAGTGTGTGGCCTTTATGCAAATGCCAAGGTGAAAAGTTCTGCTTCTTTAGGTCAATCATGTAACTTCTTTTCTAAAGAGGCATCCTGGTATACCAGCACCCTGGGGAAGGCAGGGAGAGATGTCTGCAGAGCAATAGATTACTCAAGAGTAGCAATTAAGAATATAAACAATATTGTTATAATTATAATAATAATGCCTCACATTTGCACAATGCTTCAGATTTCCAATATTTAACTGATCCTAATTGAACTCCATAATATGTTACAAAGAATTTGTAATAAACCAATTTTATAGAGGAGAAAATTGATAAACAGGGAAGTTAATTGTGCAAAGTTTATTACACAGCAAATAAATCCTAGTCTGGGGGCTGAGCACTCTCTTCAACCCTAATTCTAATGTTGTATTCCATCACTTAGCAACACAGATTTGCTGAGCAGCTATTACATAACAGTTGAAATAATATACAGGAAAAAAACACAAAAAGGCCCTCCATTCAAAAGATTTGAGAAGTTGGAAAAGTAGGAAAATTACATTATACATATGTATATGATACAATATGTTTGTGCTTTTAAAACTAGTGTATACAAGATTCCTTGGCAGGGAGGAGCGGTCACTCCATTTATTCTTTTCACACTTAGAATTATACGCCAACAAAATTCTTAGGCTATGCTGTGCCATAGAGCCTTTGCCTCTTCTAATTGACAGGGGCTTCCCTTCTCTCTCTAAGCCTCATTTTCTCTATTCCTTGATGATGTATTTCTCAGATGTAAGGCCTTGCAACATCCCAGTCAGGTAACAATTGTGATTCCTGTTTCGAATAAAGAAAGAATAAGGCAAGCTGGGTAGATGCCATACCCAGGATAAAAGCAAACTCCATGCTAAACCAAAATTGGATTCTTTTTAGTAAACTACTTGCCAAAACTACAGGGACATAATAATAAAAATCACACTTACATATTCATTACAATAGCTACTATTTTGTTTGCCTCTAGCAGAGTGTCATGAACCTAGTAGATAGCTCCACATGCCAGGAACAAGTTCAGGGCTTTCTATGTACAGTATTAGGTAATAATAACAATGATAGATAACATTTCTTGACTATTTAACATGTGCCAGGCACTTTGTTAAATATAATGATGTCTGTCTTACATCTTTACAAAGAAATAATGCTAAATGAAATAATGCAGCCATAAGACTGATTGTTCCCTGTTAGCATATCCAGCAATGTGCCTATGTTCACACAGTTAAGAAAAGTCCTATTTGTTGAGTTTTAAAATCTAAGTTCCAAATCACTGCATCCTTTTGTCATACTTAGCCCTCAAAACAACTATGCAAGGTCAGTATTGGAATGTACAGGTACAGAAACTGTAGATATTACTTAAAATTTCCATTCCTTTCACTCTTCCATAAGCAAGCAGTAGCGAGTAGGGATTGGAAAACCAACTGTAAAAGCCACACCCACATGATTTGTCAGAGATTTGCTTTCTGCTGTGTTGTTCTGTGAGAAATCACTACATGGGCCTGTATGCAGGGGCAAGTCATTATCTTACGTTGGTCCCCAAAAATCATAGAATAGGAAGTCAAAACAAAACATTTAAGTGTTTTCTATTTTGTTTATTCACTCTAGTGTATTTTTCCAGTTTAGTATTCATTTTTGATATTAATATATTAAAATTTCTCTTTATTTTAAATTTTCCTCAGATTTCCCAACTCATGTCTGGGTTTTTCTCCAACTTTGATTTATGTAGTTCTCTTTTTTTATTCTTTGAGTAAGAGTCTTGCTCTGTCACCAGGCTGGAGTGCAGTGGCATGATCTCAGCTCACTGCAACCTCCGACTCCGTGGTTCAAGTGATTCTCCTGCTTCAGCCCGAGTAGCTGGGATTACAGGCACGAGCCACCATGCCCAGCTAATTTTTGTATTTTTAGTAGAGGCAGGATTTCACCATATTGGCTAGGATGGTCTCGATCTCCTGACCTTGTGATCTACTCACCTAGGCTTCCCACAGTGCTGGAATTGGCGGCATGAACCACCGCGCCTGGCCGATTTATGTAGTTCTTTAATGTCTTCTATAACTTTAAAATGTTTTAGTTTGTTTTGAAATATAAAATTATAATTTTTTATTTTTGTGCACAATTTTCTGTTATAATTTTATCATTTCTAGGGATTTAATATCTGTTTTTTATTTCACTTTTTTCTCATGATCACTTTGCATAGGATATGATTTCAACATTTTTTATTTGTTGGTTTTATGTCAAGTTAATTTACATAAATTTTTAGAAGATACTAAGGTTTAGGGTAACACTTTTACTTCATCTCCTTTTTTGCTGTTTTAAGTAGTATTCAAAAATATAGGAGCCTGCCTTCAGGGATTTCATGGCTCTTTTCTCTTCCTCTGCTTTTATCTGTACCTTCTCTTCTGTCTCTCTCTCTCTCCAGTTCTTCAGTTCCATTTTGGTTCAACTTCTATATGTTTCTCCTTGTGGAGACTTGCCCTGAAAAAGAGCTCTGGCTGGTGAGTTTTGAGAGTTCATATAATCTAGAGTAATCCAGCTCCTTAAAACAAGCATTTCACACAGACCCTCTCTTGGAGTGGTAAAGAACACCTTAAGTTTTAGCTGATGTTTTCAAATTGCCCCACTTGGCTGAAGGAAATAAAAATATTTTAACCCAAGACATATTTCTTTGACATATTTTGAGATGGCTGTTATAGGGCCAGCAGAAAGAAATTGCCCTGCAAAGCTGTCTTTTGCTAAGAAATATGCATTTGTAGAAAATCTGCATTAATGCAGTCAGGCCTTCGCTTGTCCAGATGTAGGAATGATTAACAGAGTCTGTCACCTTAAGATCTAAAATAAGACTTTACTATCTATTCTCTCTGAGGGCTGCTACCAGTGAATTTTCCTCTATAAAACAACACCACCTTTACCAGCCAAGTCCTCTCTTTTCCTGCTTGCATTATCTGTCTTGCCATTGAAACTTGATTTACCACCATAACACTCTTTTGTCATGCTCTAAACCCACATTTTTTTCTCTAACTCCAAGATGGCATGCCAGCTTCTGTATCCCACTGGAGAGTTAGATCTTCATGCTGAAGACCCCAGTGTATAAACATTAAATAAATATGAATACTTCTTCAATTAATCAGTCTTTTGCCAGTTGACTTTTTTCAGCAAATCTTCAAGGGCCAAAGGTCTTGACCCCTACCATGCTGTCCAGTATTCTATTCTCCTCACTGTCAGCCTGTTGTTTCCCTCTGCTTCTTCTAGTTAGTTGCTGATTCCATTCAGGCGACTGCTTGTTTGTCTTCACTCGCTTGTATTTTGGAGTTCATGAGGACACTTTGTCATCTGATTTTTTTGGTAAACATTGCCCACGGGTTTTTGGTTCTCAGTGTTATTGCTTAATCTTTTTTTATAGTTTATTTTTATTTCTTGCTGCTTTTAAGATTTTTCTTTCATTTTTGTTTTTTAGCAATTTCACTCTTTATTAGGTTCTTGGGGTTTGTGGTTGGCTGTTGAACCTGTGGTTTGATGACTTTCATCACTTACAAAAAATCAGCCAATATGATCACACATATTGCTTCTGACATGTATTATTTCTTTTCTCTTTCTGGATCTACAATTATAAATATATCAGATCTTTTCACTATCTCTCATGTCTGTTATATAATTTTATTTCTTTCTCACTATTAATTTTCATTTAAAAAATTTAATTTTGTAATTTTTTATTTTCCATTTTTCATTCTCATTTTTTCCTTGTTGTACAATTGGAAAATGTCAACAGACCTAACTGCTACTTAAATTACTTTGTTTCACTCTACCTACACTGTTGCTTAATCAATTTAATGTTTTTCTCATAACATAAATTTATTTGAATTTTCAGTTCCAGATTTCCATTTTATTTTATGGCTTCCAATAGTTATGTAAAATTCTTGGTCATATTATCTGTTTTCTTAAACATATTATTCAGTTATTTTAAAATGTTTTATATTTTCAAAACTTAGAGCTGTTAATCATTTCAAAAATTTGTCCACCTTTGGATCTGCCTCTATTGTCCTTTTTTCTCTTGGTTCTCAGCTTTTGATTCTAACTATTTGCATGCCTGGTATTTTCTTTATTCAATGCCAAATACTGTTTATGGAAAATAGTAGCTGCTGTGAAAAATATTATTTTTTCCAGGGAAGCTTTAATTTTCTCCCTGATTGGTTTAGAAAGTGAGGGAAGTGGTGGGTGTGGTGGCTCACACTGTAATCCTAGCACTTTAGGAGGCCAAGGAGGGTAGATCTCAATGTCAGGGGATTGAGACTATCCTGACCAACATGGTGAAACCCTGTCTCTACTAAAAATACAAAAAATTAGCTGGGCGTGGTGGCATGTGCCTGTACTCCCAGCTACTCGGGAGGCTGAGGCAGGGGAGTCACTTAAACCTGGAAGGCAAAGGTTGCAGTGAGCCGAGATTGCACCACTGTACTCCAGCCTGGGCGACAGAGCAAGACTCCGTCTAAAATAAATAAAAAAAAAAAAAAGCAAATGAAAGAAGTATCTTGTAACAATCAGGAATTGAACAGTTTAAGGCTGGGTTTCAGTCATAGCAAAAGCTGATCTATTTCCAGTTTGTCCTTATTCATAGCATGTAATATTTCAGGAATCTTAACCAAAAATCTAGACTTCACGTAGCTTCTTTCTTTTTACTAAAAATGGAACTGCAGTTTTTGTCTTCCAAGCACCATGATTTTGCTTATGTTTCTGTTTTAATGTCTTCTGTTGCCACTTTTTACTTGACCTTTGCCCTCATGCAGCCTAGGAATTGTCAAGTGCTTTTAGTAAAAACACTATGGAAAATCCAACTCAATTCTGAACACATATTTAATTTTCCAGCATCTTATAAAACTGCTAAGAGTTCTGGGCCAGTCTTACCTTTTTTTTTTTTTTTTTTTTGGAGCAGAGGTTTAATAGGTATAAGAGAAGAAGAGAAACAGTCTCCTAGTGGAGAGTACCAAACCAGCTTTACTTTTGGTCCAGTATAATTTAGAAACTGAGAAATGCCTTGAAGGGAGTGTCTTTGTGGAACCTTACCCCTTCCAGTGTTAAATTTCTTGGTTGCTTTGTGAATGACTTCATACATCCTGTTTTGTCAAAACATTTCTTTATAGTCATATTTTTTTATAAGAATCACAATCATGTTCTTGTAAAATCACCCACCATTTATACTCATGTTGACAAAGCTGTTTGCTTGAAACAATCTATTCTGTGATAGCAACAACTCCTCTTTGTTGTGCTGTTGAATTATGGACTTCTGAGATTATGTACTTAATATTTGGTTCCAGGTAAGCTGTATGTGGGTAGAAAATATCTTGTATTTCTAAAATCTAAACAGGATCTGCCATACACTGCTATTCAACAAACATCTGTTGATTGTTATTCAATGAAAAAACTCTATTTTATTTTACTTTATTTTGTTCCTCATTTAGTACACTTTGAATAGTTATTATGCACCCAATTGTAACTTGAGAATGTTGGAGGTACAAAGAAATATAAGCTATAATTTTTGCCTTCAAATAATTCATATCCTTAAATCAGAAGCTCCTTGTTAAAGTCATCTAGATCTGCCAAACTTATTAAACAATTAAAATCACAAAACTGAAATTGACACTGCAGTCCTCTAGTCTAGACATAAGTAGATTTTAACTAAGAAGACAGTAATAGTAGTTTGGTAGTATATTCCTAGAGTACCATATGGAGAGGTGTTCTATGGCTACATATGGTGCTAAAAGAGTCCCAAGATTGATTAATCTTTCCTATCATGTGTGTTGGTCATGAGAATGACAAACCATATTTATGTGTTAGCATTCTCTGGTAAAACCCATTTATATCATGTAAGAAAAGACACATTTCTGGGAAATAGAATTTGAAAATAAGCACTGGATTTTGGGCAAGTTGGGTACTTAAATATAGTTGTGCTATAGGTAAAATAGAACTTGTAGGAAACCTCTGTTCATGTTTCTGAATGTCTACTTGTATACTTAACATTTATTATTTACCACATCTCTGGCACAATTTCTAGAGTTTTACATGTATTGACTTATTTACTATTCACAGCCTATGAATAAGTTATTATCATTTTATGATTTTGGCAAATTACCTGAATGCTCTGAGCCTTACTTTCTTACATGTATGACATGGGTCACCAAGGGTACTTTATAGAGTTAACTCAAAGCTTATATGACATAATGTATGTGAATACAATCTACAACTTAAAACTATAATACACTATGATTATTTCTGGCTCACACTGTGATTGCTATTGACTGAAGAAATAAAATAAAAAGCAGGATGACATAGGGGTTGAATTGTGTAGTATAGAGTGTAAGTGCTGTACTAAAGGAAGTCGTTGAGGGCTGAAATATTGAGTCAACAAATGGATTTGTGGAGAACAGTGATTTTAGTCATGAATTAAAACGTGAGAAAAAGGAAAAGAATAAAGACCATGAAGAAAAAATAAAAATATTATTTTCTGAAATACAAGAAGGATTACCAGAGTAAAATGAAAGAGTATAGAAGAAAAGAAATGTAAATGTAATTATTAGAATATAATTGAATATTTGTTTATACTTGAGACAGGTATGATTTTAATCACTATATTTTTTCTAGTTATTACAGCCATTTCTGGGCATGTTTTTGTTAATTCTGTTTGATTGTGAGTTTTTTTAGGACAAAAGCTGCCATTCTTTATTATATCCCTTTCCGTATGGTGAAAAAAATACAGTCACTGGAGTAAGAGATGTGAGTTGAAATCTTTGCTCTACTTAATTCTTGTGTGACTATAAAAGTTTTCTTTCTGGGTGTAGTGGCACATGCCTATAGTCCCAGCTACTTAAAATGTTGAGGCAGGAGGATCATTTGAGCCCAGGAGTTTGAGTCCAGTCTAGACATCATAGCCAGAACCCATCTCGATCAACCAATCAATCAATCAAAGTTTTCTCATCTATGTAATGGAGAGAATGAGCCTTAAACAAACAAAGTGACAGTGATGAGAATAAAAAATGTATATAGGGTGCACTATTGACTGAGAAATGATATCTGAATAATTTGTTTGACACCACCATTATAGTCATCATCATCATTATCATCTTCATCACCCCATAATCATGATCCTCATTAGACCTAACACTGTCTTGCAAGGCAGACCAATGCATGTTTTCTGATTGAAAGAATGATGGAATAATGAATGAATAAATAAATAAGACAAAATAGACTAGTAACAAAGCAAGATGCTGTATTTTTCAGGACCTTGAAATTTTATTTTTAGTAAGTAGGTCAAGACAAAAGATAAGTTAACAACACTTAATTTTGAAGTCCTGCTTTTTGTGTAGTCTTTTAGCAGCAATATGAAAAGTTGCCTTTAATGGAGCCCAAAAAAGGTCAGAGGCCATGGGTGGGAGTAGGGGTGGGAGGGAATCATATTCTTCTAAAGGAAACTTTAAATATTTTGGCACCAAGAGGAAAAAAAAAAAGAAGGAAAACACAATTTTTCTGTGAGCATGAGCCAGCAACTGACCTTCTAGCAGAGGAGAGCAGGGAGTCCAACATGCCCCTTCAGTAAGTCTATTGTGAATGAACTCTACAACCAGAGTATCCCTGCTCTGATTCCCAGCATCTGTATATAAATCCGACATGCATTTCTAGGAGTAAATATTTGCCACTGAAGCTCAAGACATTATTTCACAGTGGAAATCATAGTAGCCAATTTTAGAAGAGTTTAAAGCTCATGACACTTCCTGTCTCTTTTGGGAAACTTGTGTATGCTAAAAAAAAATATTCTTAAGAATCAGAATCTTTTTTTGTCCCAAAATAACACCAATTCATTGCCTTCTCTTCATAACTTTTGATGTGACAGTCACTTATGCTTGAGGATAAAGACATCAGCCCAAAGGGGGAAAAAGCCGATGTGGAAAAAATTTGTAAGATTTGAAAGAGCGCCCTGTATTATATTTCTGATTCTGCTGTGCAGGATCTTCTCATGATGAGTGAAAGGAAGGAAAACCCACAAAGTCAACCTCTTGGGTGGGTGGAAGGGAAGAAATAAAGAAATTTTGAAAAAGACATCTCTTTGTTCAAAATGGAATCACTTGCTCAAGACAAAAGCAAAATAAAATGAAACAGGAAGAACCCTAAATTGCAAATACTATCAAGAGTCTAGTGTTTAAAATCTACACCCTATCATCAAAATGGAAAGAGCTAGAGGAGCAAGATTTAAAAAATCTCAAAAGCTAGCAGAAGACAAGGTATAACTAACATCAGAGCAGAAAGGAAGGAGATAGAGACACAAAAAACTCTTCAAAAAATCAATAAATCCAGGAGCTGGATTTTTGAAAAGATCAACAAAATAGACAGACCTAGCTAGCCAGATTAATAAAAAAGAAAAGAGAAGAATCAAATGGATGTAATAAAAAACGATAT
>CAUYLG010053108.1:0-29831 GCA_963573385.1 Cacajao melanocephalus
ATTAATTGTTTGCAAATTATCTAAGTCGATAGAAGCATTTTTGTGGCAAAGAAAGATAGAGATGTCAGGAAAGGTGTGATGGTATGATTAAAGGTTAGATAATAGATAGAAAAAGATAGAAAGAGAGAGAGAGAGAGAGAATGTAAAAGAAAGAAAGAAAGAAAGAAAGGAAAGAAAGAAAGAGAGAAAGGCGGAAAGAAAGAAAAAAAGGAAAAAAGAAATAGAAGGAAGAGAGGAATGAAGGAAGGAAGGAGGGAGTGAGGGAAGGAAGGAAGGAAGGAGGGAAGGAAGGAAACCTGTTTCAAAGGGCTCCAATAGACCAAATTTTAAATAATTTGAGCATCAACATAATAATGATAGTAATTGTTTATAACATTGAATTTTAAAAGAATCTGTGAGTTCATCGTGATAAAAAGAGACAGCAGGGAAAAGAAAAGCTATTCTTTGCAGGAAATGGCAGCTAATAAATGTAGAAATGTGCCTCCGTTTCCTCACCTGTTAAATGGAGATAACTGTACCTAACTCACAGGGTGGTCAGGCGGAATATGAATTAACACGTGTTAAAACACTCTGTTAGCCGTTACTACTTTGCCGCCTGGAAGACGCTCACCTAGCATCTCACTACGCCTGCAGACGGCGGCCTCACGACCACAGGGGCGAGGAAGCCACCGGCCCACCTCAAACGAAGGCAGCCAGAGCCCGCGTTCCGCGGAGAACGGCCGCGGTGACGCACTTCCGGCCTTTGTCGAGTCTCGTCGCCCGGGCTGCTGCTGTCAGGGGTTCGGAGGCGCTGTGACCTGCGCTAGGTGGCGTCTCCTCTCGCAGATGCCTCGGTGAGCCTCGGAGTCGGGCTGTAGCTGAGGGGCTTCTTGGTCGGAGATGGGCCGGGCAGGTGAGGGCAGGGGGGGTTTCTCCGGAGCCTGGACGGGCCTTGCCCCCCAAGTCAGCGTCGTTGCTCCTCCCCTTTCCTCCACCCCATTTCTGTCACTGAGTTCTGCAGCCTTTCAGCCCTGGTACTGCTGGCACTCTGAACTCTCCCTGTCTGCATCTTTGGATCCGATGGATTCGGATAGGAAGAAATGTGTGTATTTTCCGATGTCTTATTCTGTACTGTGGATTTATTTTAAAGAATGAACAGAGGTAGTTTTAAAAGATGCCACAGCCTTTCTTAGTCTTGCTGCTATCGATTTTTTCCTAAAAGAATAAATAGCATTTACTATGTGCCAGCCCAGCAGTGTTCTAAGCACTTCCCAAATATTATGTTTCTCGTAACTCTTGTCAGATAGGCACTGTTATTATGTAGACTATACCCCACCTCCTTGTCCTGCCTCTTTTTAAAATTAACCTACAAGAAGAAAATGAAGTTAAGTAACTTGCCCAAGGTCATAAAGCTAGTCAGGGCTGTAGACAGGATTCAAATCCAGGCACTGTGGCTCCAGAGTCCATTTTCTTAAAACCTTTGCTATGCTCACTCCACTCTGTTTCTGTGTTAGCTTTATAGCCATAACCTGGGAGATTAACTTGGCTCATTTGAATCCTGTCTTTCTATTGGACCTCAGTAGTCCTGGGTTTCTAGTTAGGATTTAACTGGAGAGGAGAATATATCTGAAGACACATATATCTTTCAGTGCGTCTGCAAACCTGATAAAACAGCCATTTTATTTATTTGTGTGCTTGTTTTTGCCCACTCATCTTGTTCTTTGGGCAGTAGAAAACATTACAGTCTTGGCCCTAAGGGAAGGTAGCAATTATTAATTAAGCCACCATTGTACCAAAATTGTACATTATTTCATTAAAAGATTAATTCACATGTTTGTATGTGAGGCCAGGCTTTCTGTGCTTTATCTCATTCAATATTCTCAACAAGTTGGCAAGGTAGTTGTTGCCCTCATTTCATATATGAGCTTGAGGCTTAGAAAAATCAAGTAACTTGCCCAAGATCACTGTGTTAGAATTTACAACCAGCGGGCCGTGGTGGCTCATGCCTGTAATCCCAGTACTTTGGGAGGCCAAGATGGGCGGATCACCTGAGGTTAGAAGTTCAAGACCAGCCTGACCTATATGGTGAAACTCCATCTCTACTAAAAATACAAAAATTAGCCAGGAGTGGTGGTGGCACCTGTAATCCCAACTACTCAGGAGGCTGAGGCAGGAGGACTGCTTGAACTGGGAGGGAGAGGTTACAGTGAGCCAACATCCTGCCACTGCACTCCAGCCTGGGCAACAGAGCAAGACTCCATCTCAAAAAAATAAATAAATTCATAACCAGATCTGCCTGTGTTCTCTGCTACCTCATACTACCTTCTGCTTATCTAAAGTAAATAAAATATATGGGCTTACATCAACTCTATGTATGTGTGCACATGTGTATACATGTGTATGTATAATTGCAAATGTATAGAAAATGAAAAGGACACATTCCAGCCTTTAAGACTGTTTATTTCTGGGTAGTAGAACTTGGTGAAGGAATTACATATTCCTCTCTACTTTTAGGATTTAAAAAACGGTTCTGAAGAGAAGTAACCGTACAAGATAAATTGTGACTGATGACTCATATAGAACATGACAAATGAGTGGGCAAGAGGAAGAGGGTGAGCTGAAATGGATAAAGAAGACTTCAGAGAGGATGTGCAATTTGAATCAAGCTGCAGAGATTGGTTAGGGTTTGAATAAGGGCAGAAGGCGAGAGCAAGGTCGTGGCACAGAGATGAGAAAAGCCTGCTTAGAATAGTGAGAAGGAAAGCCTGATTGGAGCTGAGAGTTTTGTTTGTGGAATAGAGGAAAGCAACAGTGGAGCCAGACAACAGAAGCTAAAGGTCTGACTGGTTTTAAGCTGTGCTTGAGAGTTTGGGAATTGATCCAATTAGTGAGAAGCCAAAGATGGTGTCAGCAGAGGTGAGGGTCGTGGGGTGTATGGTGAAAAAGGCACATTTGTACTGTGTGCTGCTTAGTCTTCACCTACATGCATATCCTTGGTAAAGAGCATCCTTCCATGAGGATGATGGTAGATTTGGGGGTGTTGAGCTTGCTGAGGCTCTAGGGGGAACCAACTTTAAAATGCAGATTATTGTGCTAGTTATATACTTGGCATATGCATTGAGGTTGTGATCCTGAATGGGAAATTAGGAACTGTATGTTTGTGACCGGGAGGGCAGGATTATAAAAAACTGGGGAAGCCTTTTGGAGACACTGGGTTCAAGGAAGAACTCAGATATGCTGGTGCAAGGATCTGGGTATTAAGGCCACAAGAAAAAAGCAAAATCAGTTGAAGGAAAGCAAAAATGAACCAAGGGTATACAAATAGGGAAATTTATATTTGGGAAACTGAATATTTCAAACACCACATCCCAGAAATGAATTTTTCTGGGCAGAACTCTAAGCTTCAGCTGCATTGTCTTTGAATAGAAAAGCTTTGACTTGGAAACCAAGAGGCGTTAAGTGGTAAATAAGAAAAGACATTTTTCAGAGCCTAGAAAGTTGAAAAAAACAAGAAAGCATGAGTGACTGTTTCATCCTTTGAATCTATGTTATGTTTACTGACTAATGTGAGAGTACATATTATGAATTTAGCTATTTGATATTTGAACCACAAAACTTTCTTACCCTGTAACAAATTCAGCAGACCACGTTTCAAGCCGTGATCATCTCTTCCCTGGATGACTGTGATAGCATTCCTCTCTGCTTCCACTTAGCCCCAAGTCACTGACACAGCAGCTAGAGTTATGCTTTTATATTAAATGTAAGTAAAATTTTGTTACCCCTTGGCTCAAAATCCTCAGTGGTTTCCGTATCCACAGAGTACAAGCTAGAGCCCTTACCACTGCCTTTCATGATCTGTTCCCAAGCTCCTTGCTTTATCTCCTGTCACTTTTCCTTTTGTTTTCTTTGTACCAGCCATTGTTCAACTAGCAGGTATTGAAAAATCCAGGCATGTTCCCACCTGCAAAACTTTGCACTTGCAGTTCCCTTTGCAGGAACAGTCTTTCTCTACATTGCCATGTGACTTGCTCCTCACTTCCCACAGAACTGTTCAACCATTACCTTATCAAGGCCTTCCCTGACTATAAAATAGCAAGCTTTCTTTCCCCTGACTCTGTCTCTCCTTTCCCTTTATTTTCTTTATAGCCCTTATCGCTAGTTCACAAATAATTATTATCTGCCTCCTGGACCCCTTTTCCTCATCCTGGCCTCTTCTTTCCCCAACAGAGTTAGTGTTACAGCAGTGGAGACTGTAAATTCTGAAGTCAGATTTGTTGTGTTTGAATTGCAGCTTCATTACGTACTACCTGTAACTGACTTGGACTTTGGACTAGTAACTTAAACTTTTTGTATCTCAGTTTTCTCATCTGTGATATGGCGGTAATAATAGCACCTTATTCATGGTTGTTTTGAGGATTAAATGGGTTAGTATATATAAAGCATCCGTAACAATATCTGGCACGTTAAGAGCACTATAAATGTCTGCTATTATTAATATTGTTTTTAGGACATCAATTCCATGAGACTAGGGACTTTGTTATAATTGCAGCTGCATCCCTAGTGTCTAGAACAGTACTTGGAATATGGTAGGCTCTCAATAAATATTTGCTAAATGAATGAGTGGTATATGAAAAGTTATGACAGAAAAAGATAATATGGTAGTCACAGTGGTGGTGAGTCCACACCAAGAAAAGTAGGGGAAGGCTGGCATGGTGGCTCATGCCTGTAATCTCAACACTTTGGGAGGCCAAGGCAGACAGATCATAAGGTGAGGAGTTTGAGACCAGCCTGGCCAACATGGGGAAACCCCATATCTATTTAAAAAAATAGCTGGGCTTGGTGGCGGGTCCCTGTAATCCCAACTACTCGGGAGGCTGAGGCAAGAGAATCATTTGAACCCAGGAGGCAGAGGTTGCAGTGAGCTGAGATTGCACCATTCATTGCACTCCAGCCTGGGCAACAGGGTGAGACTCCGTCTCAGAAACAGAGAGAGAAAGAAAGAAAGAGAGGAAAGGAGGAAGGAAGGGAAAGAAAAGGAAGAAAGGAAGGAAGGAGGGAAGGGGGAAGGGGGGAAGGGGAAGAAGAAAGTGGGGGAAAACATGAATTTGAGGATCCTGTCTTTAGAGAAAAAAATTCTCTGTACAATTTCTGGGGCAGTGATTATAGAAGGCAACCAAACCAAAGATCTCAGAACTTTATGGAGAGCATTATGTGTACAGATTATCCAGAAGGATGCTATCCCATGCCAGTAGCTTTTTGCCCTTTGATAAATATAACTAATAATCACAATATGAATCTAACTTTTCTTCTAGTTGTAATATGATCAGTGTTCACTTGTAATTGAAATACCTGATATGGTTTGGCTGTGTTCCCAGCCAAATCTCATCTTGAATTATAGTTCCCAAGTCCTATAATCCCCATGTGTTGTGGGACGGACCTAGTGGGAGGTAATTTAATTATGGGGCAGGTACCTTCATTCTGTTCTCGTGATAGTGAGTGAGTTCTCATGAGAGCTGATGGTTTTATAAGGGGCTTTTCCCTCTTTCCTCGGCACTTCTCCCTGCTGCTGCCATGTGAAGAAGGACATGTTTGCTTCCCCTTCCACCATGATTTTAAGTTTCCTGAGGCCTCCCCAGCCCTGCTGAACAGTGAGTCAATTAAACCTCTTTCCTTTATAAATTACCCAGTCTTGGGTAAGTCTTTTTTAGCAGCATGAGAGCAGACTAATAAAATACCCTATCCTTAGTTATTTAATTTCACAATCCATGTCAATACCTAAGAATAGTGTAGGGTTGCTGGGCACAGTGGCTCATGCCTGTAATCCCAACACTTTGGGAGACCAAGGCAGGTGGATCATCTGAGGTCAGGAGTTCTAGACCAGCCTGGCCAATGTGATGAAACCTCATCTCTACTAAAAATACAAAAATTCGCCTGGCATGGTAGTGGTCACCTGTAATCCCAGCTACTTAGGAGGGTGAGGCAGGAGAATTGCTTGAATCCAGAAGGCAGAGGTTGCAGTGAGCCAAGATTGTGCCACTGCACTCCAGCCTGGGTGACAGAGTGAGACTCTGTCTCAAAACAAACAAACAACAACAACAACAACAAAAACCCAAACAAACAGAATAGTGTAGGGTTATTTTTGCAATGGATTACAATAATTTTCTTATAATTAAAAATATTTTATTCTACAGGTTATTATGCATTTGTGGGTCATAAAATATATGTGGTGTGTCACAACCCACCACACTGATTTTATGACCCACAAAATCTGTTCCCAGGCTTATCTTTTAATGAAATAGGTTTAAAAAATAATTGTATGTCACGATACAGAGCAAGGATACATATTGTTTTGTGAAATTATTATTTCAGTTATTTGCATATCTCATAAACACACAAACATACACTCATATGCATGTGCATGTATGTTCTGGGTTGTAATATAAACTATTTCTTAGTAAGGGTCCTGGTCAAAAAAGTTTGAAAGTCTCTGCTTGAAATGGTGCTTAGAGATCACTGGGTCACATAATTGTTTTTCTTTCAGAGAATTGCTTTCATTAATTACTATCCTAGTTAAGATTGCTCATAAGTTTGTTTTTATTTTTGTTTTTTCTTTTGAGACAGATCTTGCTCTGTCGCCTAGGCTGGAGTGTAGTGATATGATCTTGGCTCACCACAACCTCTACCTCCTGGGTTCAAGTGATTCTCCAGCCTCAGCCTCCCTAGTAGCTGGGATTACAGGCACGTGCCACCACGCCTAGCTAATTTTTGTATTTTTTAGTAGAGACAGGGTGTCATCATGTTGGCCAGACTGGTCTTGAACTCCTGACGTCAGGAGTCATAGACATTTGTCCTTCTATTAGCAGTAATTTTATTTTACATAAAATTGCCCACTCTCTACCTTCAAGTAGCTTCAAAGAGAAAAAATTTCCAAGAAATTAAAGGGCAAGAAAAAGCTCAAATTCTACTCTTGTTTTAAAGTACTAGAATCAGTATTTCCTTCATTTTAATATCTCTGAGCCTAGACCACTGCAGTCAACTACTTTGATTCGTTTGCCTTAGCACTTAAACCACTAAAACATTCATTTAGTCTTACAATAACATAAGAAAAATAACAACAGTGTTACCACTTTAGAGTTTACTAAGCAGCCAGCTTCTTTGTGCTCATTATCCTCGTTTTATCTTTATATCAACCTAGAAAGAGATGCAGTGTTGGTTTTAGGATTCCTGTTTTATAGAATGAAGAGACCAAGGCTCAAAACATGAAGCCCAAGACTTTGGAAGAAATACCTGCAGGATGATTTCTCAGTCCAAGACCTTCCACATGTTAAACCTAGATCTCTTTCCTCCATCCCTCCCATGACGGAGGGACTCTGCCTCTCCTCTCTAAGTGCATTGCTTAACATTCTTACTTTTTATCTTCTTTACTTGCCCTCCATCCTCCATTTATTTCCTTTTTCTCCTTGATTCTTGGTGTCATCTGTGACCACTTGGGCCCAAAATGCTTGTTTACCCTCATACAGATAAAATTTGCCCTGAATTTAGTATCTTGCCATTCAAGTTGAAACCCAATATACTCAAGCTGATTTGAGCTGTTTCATTCAGGATGACTGAAACAGTATCTTCGTTTAGTAAACCGTAGGGGTTTGTGTTTCTTCCATTTCTGTTTTTCTTCTTATACTATCTGGATTTGTATGTCCGAAGTATCCATTATTAATCATATTTTGATGTTCCTTCTTCATGAGACAAAGTGGCTGATTTTAGTATAAATACTCCAGTCCCTCCTTGTCCTGAGGTTTTCTGCATTTTTATATTTTTTTCTTTGCAAATTATTGTCTAGATCTCGGGATTTCCAGAAGAAAAGATCAAGGGAGAATTACCAAGAATAGATTCTTTTTCTGAATAGTTAAACCTTTGATGTCCATAACCTTGACCCTTCAGACTGCAGAGATGCAGGAAGGACTTCTGGCAGTGAAGGTAAAGGAGGAAGAGGAGGAACACTCCTGTGGGCCAGAATCAGGCCTGTCAAGAAATAACCCTCATACCAGAGAGATCTTTCGTCGACGCTTCAGGCAGTTCTGCTATCAGGAGACCCCTGGGCCCAGAGAGGCTCTTCGAAGACTCCAGGAGCTCTGCCATCAGTGGCTGAGACCAGAGATGCACACGAAGGAGCAGATCCTGGAGCTGCTGGTGCTGGAGCAGTTCCTGACTATCCTCCCCGAGGAGCTCCAGGCCTGGGTGAGACGGCACCGGCCTCTGAGTGGAGAGGAGGCAGTGACTGTGCTGGAGGATTTGGAGAGAGAGCTGGATGAGCCAGGAGAGCAGGTGAGAAGACAGGAGAACAGGTGTTTGTATCTGTAAGAACAAGTATGGGATTTCAGTGTAACAAGAAGAGGATTTTTTTATGCCAGACTTAATCTTCTGTAGGCTTTTAATCTCTCTGCCTCTGTTTTTTCTTTGCCAGCTTCTTGGTCCTTCTTTTCTATCCAGTGGCCCTGAGAAGGCCTCCTTGCAGTGTTCTGATATTTGGTTCCCAACTGTCCTTGATTTCCACCAGGTCCTGACCCAAGCTTATGACGAGGAAGAGTTTGTAAAGGAGAAGGCAACTCCAGGATCAGCTCAGGAGTCGTCAAATGGCCAATTCCAAGCCTTGGAAGAGCAACTTCAGCATAATTTGCGAGAAGTGTGCCCAGTTCAGGAGATTGGTGAGGATTATAATTTCCTCAGAAAGCCTGACTCATTCTCTGAATATTTATCAATTCAACACATTTATTTAGTGTCTGCTGTATGCCAGGCACTGTGCCAGGTACTGGGGATACAGTGATAAACAAGGCAGATGTGGTCCCTGCTCCCATGAAGTTTACAGTCTAGTAGGAGAGGCAGACAATTAAGTAAGCAGTTATAATACAGTGCATCTTTTCCCTGAGGTCCGGGTATAATAGTTTTAGAGTTAAAAAATAAACAGAAAAAGTGGCTACTTGTCCCCTTCCACCCGTTCTCCTGGCCACTTTTTTTTTTTGTCTTTAGAAAGATAACATGTTATCTTTCATACTTCATGTTATCTTTCATGTTATCATTATTTTAGATGGCAAGGCTGGGACTTGGAATGTGGAGTTAGCCCCAAAGAAGGAGATTTCTCAGGAAGTGAAATCTCTTGTACAAGTTACTGGAAAACTGAATGGTAATATTACTCAGATGCCTGAGTATGGAGATATCTGTGACCATGAGGGCAGACTGGAAAAGCAAAGAGTGAGCTCTTCAGTGGAGAGACCCTATATCTGTAGTGAATGTGGAAAAAGCTTCACCCAGAATTCCATTCTTATTGAGCACCAGAGAACACACACAGGTGAGAAGCCTTATGAATGTGCCGAGTGTGGGCGGGCCTTCAGCCAGCGGTCAGGCCTATTCCAGCACCAGAGACTCCACACTGGGGAGAAGCGCTACCAGTGCAGTGTTTGTGGCAAAGCCTTCAGCCAGAATGCCGGGCTTTTCCATCACCTCAGAATTCACACTGGGGAGAAACCTTACCAGTGTAATCAGTGCAATAAGAGTTTTAGTCGACGTTCAGTCCTCATTAAGCATCAGAAAATTCACACTGGAGAGAGACCTTATGAATGTGAAGAATGTGGCAAGAACTTCATTTACCATTGCAATCTAATCCAGCATCGGAAAGTCCACCCTGTGGCTCAATCAAGCTAGCTCCTTGGAACAGGTAGGGAAAAATTTCCTGACATCTGACCACTAGCCAAGATGGCAAGGGTACTGTTTCTTTCTTCATCCCTGCTGTGTCCTCTAGCATAGAAAGACAAGGGAAAGCCAGTAAAAATTCTCTTATTTTTATGCAGAGAGAAGCATAATATCTTAAATACATCTATTGAGTTCTCTGGTCAGTGACAACCTCAGCTTTGCGATACTGAATACTGTCTCTTGTGTTGACTTCATTATATATACTGTAGACCTAGTTTCATACACATCTGTGCAAGAAGTTTTCTAAGTGTGTTTGAGGAACACTTCTTCATCCTAGTTTATTAAAACTTTTTAAAAAAAAGTTTTAAATAATTATATGTAGCCTGAGTATAAAATAATCTCAAAGGCAGTTCACTATTTAAAAATTAATTTAAAAACAATTATAATAAAATTCATAATGTAGGTTACCTGACTTCTTTCCATTCACATAAGAGATGATAATTTGCTTTTTAACCTACAAAGGGTAGATTAATCCCCCTGTATAAATGTAGATTTACAGTAAGTTAGATTGCTGTAGATTTTTTAGTAAGTTAGCCTTTAGTCAGGAGCTAAGAAACTGAAGCAACCTTATGTTATTAGCAGCTCAGTGGCTCTTCATAACAAATATTGCTCATGATTTTAAATTTACACAGAGGCTGAGAAACTAAGCTAAAAATCTGATATCTCACCTGAGACTTCTGATTGGAAAATATAGGCCTCTTTCTTTGTATTTTTTCCGTAACATATAATGGGCATTTTTTGTTTTTGCCTTTTTCTACTTTATTCAATATTTTGTGTGGAAAATTTGAAACATCAGGGAAGAGAAGAGTATGATCACTCTTTCATGTTGATTGTTTTTATAACCTCCACATTTCTCAGCATTTACTATTGATTACCACCAAGGTCATACATAAAAAAATTTTTCTCTTAACATTGACTTAGTAACTCTTTACAAAGCTTTACACAAGGTCCAGGAGACAAAGAAATGGAAAACCTATGGTGAAAACAATCTAGTTTGGAATACACCCAAATACCCAACAGGTAACTTAAGAATAACAGAATCACTCTAAGGGACCCTAGAGATCACTTCTGCATGCCTTTATTTGACAGATAAAAAGAGGTTCTGGGAAGTGACTAAGATCATACAGCCAGTTAAAAGTAGAGCTGGAACTAGAACCCTGTCACCTAGTTCCTTAAGTAACACTCTTCCTACTAAGCCACTGGGAGCATTATATCACCAAATTAAAATTACAAGTATATGAAATTTATTGGATTTATAAGTCATTAAAGTTGTTCAACAAATCCCCCCATTTGTATGTTTCAATAAATGTACAACTCTTCTATTTAATTTACAGTGGAGTCCGGGAAAGACTGTCATCGCTTACTCCTCATTGGAAGCATTTTATTTATTTTTGTAATTATTATTTTTAACTTTTAAAATTTAATTTACTCAGGAGGACTTTTTTAAAATGATAATTCTTCACCTGGTTCAAAAATCAAAATAATACAAAAAGGTCTACTTCTTCCCTTTATAGGTAGCCATTTTATTAGTTTCTTATGTATCTTTCAGTGTTTCTTTCGGTAAATATAAGGAAATAGGAATGTATAATCTTATTTCCTCCATTACTCAGAAAGATAGCATATTATTTATACTCTTCGAATACCTTGCTGTTTTCATGAAAGAATATAATTTTTAGAGATGTCCACATCGTAACACAGAACTTTATTTTTTAATAAGTTAATAGGATTTTATTTGTTCATTCTCCATAGTTTGACAAACTCCTATAGATGAAAAAAAAAATCCCTATTTAAGAATGTTACATATTCTGTTTCATTCTTCTCCCCAGTTTAGTCCAAGTTAAGTTTCTTCTGTCCAAAACCTAACAGCTTTTATATGAGCTAGGAAACAAGGTGTGGGCAACCAGAATTGCACATAATTCTTCTACAGAGAAATGGAGAAATGATGGGTGGTATTTTTCAGCTTAGTGTATTTGGTTATATCACATATTCTTACACTTGACATTTCAAACTGTTTGTGTCAGTACTTGAGGCTAATTGTGGGTATTATAAAAAATCTTTTTTTTTTTTTTGAGATGGAATCTCACTCTGACACCAGGCTGGAGGGCAGTGGTACAATCTCAGCTCACTGCAACCTACGCCTCCCGGTTCAAGTGATTCTTCTGCCTCAGCCTCCCGACTACAGGCGCATGCCACCACACCCAGCTAATTTCTGTATTTTTTTTTAGGATGGTCTCAATCTCTTGACCTCATGATCTGCCCACCTCAGCATCCCAAAGTTCTGGGATTACAGGCGTGAGCCACCACACTCGGCCTATAAAAAATCTTGTATTTCCTCAGGAGTATTTTTTTATTGTCTTGAGGTTAAATTATTTCCAAGAGAAATAGCTACAGATTTTTGAGTGAAGAAAAATATAGTAGACTTAAGTTTCAAGTAAGATCAACTTCTTAAGTAAATACGTATTCCATAAAGTCATATAACACATATTCTATAGTATTCCGAGTTTATAAATATCTTAAATGCCTCTCCATATGTTGAAGCAGCATGTTTGGCTAATTCCATTACATTAGGTCTTAAAAGATTTAAAATATGAACAGATGAGGTTTTTGAAGGATGTATTTCTAATGGAATGAATTTTTATACCTGCACCTGAATGTTGGATGTTTGATTTGTTTTGTGCTTGTTTTCTCACAGCCTCTCAAAATAGCTTGCTTTTCTCAACAACAGGAAAATCCTAAGAAGCAAAAGATGTTATATATGCTGTAGAGACAGATATACCACTTAGAATGCAATGATGCTTAACATGATTAAAATGACTTGACAGCGAACTAACTTCCCTTGTTTTCTGATAGTAATTGTGTAGATTCTCTTATGGTAATCTTTTATCTAGTGTGCACATTGCTCATTAATTGAGAAATAATATTTGACTTAACTGATTGATTGATAGACAATGGCATGCAGACATTGGCTGCTTCTGCGATTATTCTAGTTCTTCTTGGACAGAAGTTCTTAGTTGTCTCCCTTTCACATTTCTAAATTTCTCTCACTTCTCTCTCCCCTTTTTACTACCCTGGCTCCTTTATTCAACCCATTAAGATTCTAGCACAGATCTCTTTTCAGGTGTTTCCTGGACCAGTATCTATCGCTTTCTGTTCCCTTGAAAAGTCTAGTCTGAACGAGCAGAGTAGTCACCGCTCTACGGGTGAGCAAGATTCAGGAAATACTGATTCAAATCCATTTAAATAAACTTACTGGTTCTTGAGGTCAGTCCGACACTCCTTTGAGCACTGTTCAGGTCAGTGGATGCTGCATCAAGAAATAACTGAGAATCTTGCAAACACATTAGGCTAGAGCTGTAAATAGAGCTCTGAAAACTCTCACTATAATTTTGATATCTCGGTCAAGATTCCAGTAATATTAAGTATCTGTTCATATTTTACATTTGGAAATGACTCCTATTTTCTGCATCTGATACTTTTTCTCTAAAAAATATATTAAAGTTTATAGTGGAAGGTTGTTTTAAATTTTCTAAAAAGATAAAAATTACCTCTGAGATTTTAAAAGGAAAATGTGTTTAAAATTAAAGCTATTATAAAATGTGAAATCTTTTCTGTGGACTAATTTTGAGATATAAAATATATACCAATATGCTTGTTTCATTGGTTAAATGTTGAGCTAGTAATTGAGAGAAAATAAGACTTTGTTTTTGTTTTTGTTTTTTTTTGGAGAGGGAGATGGGGAGTAGAGGAATATCTTTTGGTCAGAGGGGACAGGGTGAGGCAAGACCCATGAAAGATATGCTCAAGAATCGAGAGTTTTTCAGTTTGGCTGGATTAACAGAGAGTGGGAGATGGCAGGTAGGAGCCATCCTGAGAAGGCCTTGAATACTTTCAGAATGAGTTTAGTGTTTGTTTGGTAAGAGAATATTAGCTTTAAAAAGAGATTTTAAGAGCTTAGCAAATATCATACCTAAATGAGAAAAGTGAAGTCCAAAGTGCTTAAGCACTTGTAGTAATCTGTCTTTTATCACCTTAAAAAATTTGAAAAGGAAACCAATTATGAACAGAGATCACTGTGAATTATATACGGTTTCATAGACACTTACACTTGGAACCCTGAGACTCATTGTAGGCATCTGCAAACAACAGCAGCAACAAAGTGGGATGGAAAGAAAAAAGAACAAAATATGAGGATATAAAAAGGAATCAGAAGGTAAAATTAGATGCTAAAACTCTAGATTGGGCAAAAAATGGTGACCAAAGGAAAAATAAAAAGATAGACACAGGGACAGATTGTTGCCAAAAAACGTGCTTCATCATCATTATTAGAAATTTCTCTTATTTATCTGGTCTAAGTTTTTAGATGCTATTGTTTAAGCAGTGAAAATAATCTCACTGCCCTTTACTCCTCACATGTGTTATTATTTCCCATAAAATGGATCAGGAGAAAAGCACAGTCTATAAACCTTTGTGATTTTTAGGTCTCTTTGAACCTATCCCCAGTTTTCTACGTCAGCTGCCAATGGGCAGTGTTGAAGACGCTATTTCTTGATGATACCTGCACTAGAGTCACCTGGGTTGTTGGTTTGAACTGCAGTTTTCTGAGCCCCACCCTAGACCTATTGAATCAGCTTCTCAGACAGAGCCTGAGAATCTGCATTGACCTACTGAATCAGTCTCTGAAACAGAGCCTGAGAATCTTTTCACTGAAAATGAAAAGGAGCGCTGTTAATAATTACACCAAGACAACAGGCATAAACCAGGATGTGTGGTCCCTATACTAATAATTTTTACAGTAGGCAATATTTTTTCAACCAAGGAGATAGAAGAGACAGAGAATCAGAAAGATTACAATGTTCTGTCGTGAAAACTAACACAGAACATATATGCAAAAGGCTGTTGGAGACTTAGGTGTAGCCACCTAGCCCAAGATAACCCTCAGTAATAGATCTATTGGATTAGGCAAGAAGGGATGGGATAATATGTCTGCAGAAACAAAACACAGGGCCCCTCACCCAAACCCCATTAAGACAAACCCATTCTTAACATAGGTAGTTACCTAAGATGAACCTATTGAGGGAATGGTTTACCAGACAAGATGGATGATGTCCTGGAAGCACAGGAGCGTTTCAGTGGTAGAGGGACCAATAGAGTACAGTGTTCAACCTTATGCTATAGAAGAAAGTGAGAAGATAGAGGACTGAATCAGAAGCTTGCAGTGTTAGGGCAAACAGTGAGGCATTTTAAGCAAGTAGTTGGGTGAAGGGGAAGGGGGCAGATATTATACCAAGTAGTTTCATAATTTATCACATCCTTTGTTGGTTGTGGAGAGGAGCCCTTTTGCCACTGAATGGCACCAAAGACAGCTGACCCTGCGTTACGTGTGTCAGTAGATCTTCAGGCAGCTATTCAAGAACTGCCTCAAGATCATTCCTCAATTGTGATTGTGTTCAGCACAACAGCAGGTGTGGGGGTGGCAGTGGCCTCCCCTTACCACCTGACTTCCGCTAACTCATTGTAGAGAGGGGTATGTAGTGAGGGATAGTTACTTGGGGGGAGCTGATTTATTTAAATAGGTTAAAAACAATGAATAACAAGCCAGCATCTTCCCCATTTGTCTCCGCTTTCCTCAGGTAACTGTTGATTATTGCATATGACCCTTGGCAGGGCAGAGTGAAGGTAACCGGACAGTTGCTGTGGTACAGATAATACCTGACCCACGGTTGGTTGGTTGGTTGGTTGGTTTTTTGCTTGGAAAGCCCTTTATCTTCTGCTGGACATGACCAGGGCTGCGGGAGGAGCTCTGAGTGTGCCTGTGCCTAAACTCCTTCACCCCCGTCAGCCATCCCAGGAGCTTGTTGGGCTCTAAGGTGCTCGCTGGGGCGGAATTAAGGAATCTCCCTGAGGATAGAGAGAAAGACCCTGATGTCTGAGACCTTGGAGAACTAGGTTCCTAGGGAACTAAGGGTGCGTCAGGATCCAGTGAGAGTAGTTAAGTGTCTTCAGCCAGGGAGAGAGAGAAAGCCCAGACTGAGTGGGTGCTGAACACCCCGGTCGGCCTGAGCCTTTTTGAGGCGGCTTCTGAGTTCACAAAAGCCAGCCAGGTCATGTGCACAAATAAACCACTGAGACTGATGGGTCCTCCAAGTTTCCTAGAGAGGCGGCAGAGGAGTCGGCCCAAGTGCTTTAGAATATGAACGTTTTTCCGGTGTCCTGTGCGTTGCAGACCAACTATTTCCTTTCCCCTAGAGAAGTGTTCAGTTTTTAGTGTTCCCGGACTCTGTGTAGGCGCTGTCTTGGTCTCCCATACCCATGCAAGACCTCTATACTTTCTCAGCGATCCAACGATCAGGGTACTTGGAGGTGGTGCTGTTGCCCCATTTTCCCGGGCTTGCTCGAGTTCCCCTTTTATGTAGATCTCTCAGGATCTGGATTTTGTGTTCTGTATCGGCTCCACCAGACATTTCAGAGGTGCATTTCAGAGACGCAGAGAACTGAACAAAGCGCGGTACAGAGCTGGGTCTGTATGGATCACCTCCTTCTCAGATGAGGGCACAGACTTACCAACAGGGAAGCCTCACTGGAATCCATAGGCTGACGGGTCCTTATGGCCAAAAGTTGGTTTCCTTAATATGTTTCCGAATCCTGCAGCTGTTTTACCTGAACAGTTTTACAGAGTTTTCACAAAAATCCCCTATACGAATTGTCATGATACTGTATATCTGTAAAGGCTTGGTACTTAAAAATACTTTGCATGATCCTCTCAATTCTGCAAAACAAAGGGAAGTGGTACGTGAATTTCTCTGGGTAAGAAAACATTGAGAAGTTAGCACCTTCAAGCAAGCATTCATTGAGCGCTGCATACTGGGCCAGGCTTTATGTCGCAAAAATGGGACTAAGCCAGATAAAAGGCATTTTTTACTGTATAGTGTAATGAGAAATACATGTTGCCTTGAGGAAAATAAACTTTGTACATAGGGACTTTGGAGGTGGGACGTTAAAGATAGCTTCCCTGAGTAGGCAGTAGCAGAGCTGTCTCTGTGGACTGTCTGAAGTTGAATAGCAAAGAGGAAATGGACCTTGAGGGATAGAATATGTGAAGGAGGGATCAGAAAACCATTTCAGAAAACTGCAAATAAGTGAAGGTGGGTGCATTCCAGCCTGGGCAACAAGAGTGGCAGAGGTGGGGCAAAGAGAGTAGAGAGTAACTGAAATATGCTGAGGAATTTAAAGTTTATAGGGCAGTGTGCTTCTCCATAAATGTCACAGTACATGAATAAAATTTGTATGCACACTGGTAAGCAGAAGAGACTAGGCTAAAGACATCAGCCTTCCTGGCCACCCCGGTAACTGAAGAGATCAGTATCCTGGTACTCTTATAAGCCATTTGGAGCACCCAGTAAACTGTGGCAATGCACAGTAGTTGGGCAGTTAAATGCTCTGTCTGGATTTAAGCAGAGAAGTAATGTAGTCTTACTAGCTTTCTAGAAATATTCTAAAAGTGGTGTGGTGAATGAACTGGAAGGGTGCAAAACTGAAAGCAAGAGAAACAAGAGACTTTCAGTTGTTAAAGAAAGAACCAAAACCGTAAGTTGGGGAAAGTAAGTCACTGGCTGCAGAAATGAAGAGGGCACCAGATGGAACTGTATTAAAGATTACAGATTTAACCAGACCTGATAACTAATTAGATTGATGAAAGTGAGAAAGAAAAGGTACTGAAAGCACTTCCTGTCACATACTAAGTACTACGTAAGTATTATTTAAAATAAATGTAGCCAGGGCTGAATGATTAGGTAAATGTGGCACTATTTTATAAGAGATGGCTAATATTGGATGAAAAATTGGTCACAAGGGGAAAATGATGAATTTTTGGTGGTGAGTTGAAGATGCTTATAAGACATACAAGTGAAAGGGTCTAATGCACCACCGGACTATAAGGGTCTGGAGCTCCAAAGAAAGAGTGGGATGAGAGAATCAGACTTAGGAGTTTTCAGGTGAAAGCTAATGTCATAGAATGGTTGAGATTGCCCATAATGAATGTCGGATGAGAATAAGGCTGGATTTCAATTTAGGATACTAGACATTTTTGACAGGCAGAGTAAGAGCCATGAAGTAGACTAAAGAATAGTCATTGGAAATATATTTAACAGGTACTTATATAATACAGTCAATACAGTCATGTATCACATAGCAATGGTACAGTCAGTAGCAGACCACATGTACAAGAGTAGTTCCATAAGATTATAATACTGTATTTTTACTGTACATTTTCTGTGTTTAGATATACAAATACTTGGCTTTGTGTTACAACTGCCTACAATATTCAATACAGTAACATGCTGTACAGGTTTTAGCCTAGGAGCAATAGATTATACCCTATAGCATAGGTGTATAGTAGGCTCTACCAGTCTAGGTTTGTAGAAGCATACTCTATGATATTCTTACAGTGACAGAATCGCCAAAAGACACATTTCTCAGAACATAATCGTGTGATTAAGCAATGCATGGCTGTTCTTCCTGGGTGCCAAGCATTAGGCTAAACACTACAAAAACCAACTTATGGAAAAGCAACCAGAAGAGTAGTGTTTCTTAGAAGACTGGGAGTAGTTAGCAGTGTTAGGTGCTGCAGGGGCATCTGATTAGCTGGATGTGGTGGTGCATGCCTGTAATCCCAGCTATTTGGGAGGCTGAGTTAGGAGAATTCCTTGAACCTGGAGGTAGAGGTTTCAGTGAGCCAAGATCCTGCCATTGCATTCCAACCTGGGCAATAAGAGCAAAACTGTCTCAATACAAACTTTTGAAATCATCTAGCACAGTTCTTGGCACAGAGAAGTTATATAGGCATATGTTATTTTACTTGCACTTTGCTTTATTGTACTTCACAGATACTGTGTTTTCTACAAATTGAAAGTTGGTAGCAACCCTGCATCAAGCAAGTCTATCAACACCATTTTTCCAACAGCACGTGCTCACTTCATGTTTCTGTGTCACATTTTGGAAATTGAGTATTTCCAAATATAATATATGAATATAATAATTTTAAATTATATCTATTATGGTGACCTGTGATCAGTGATCTTTGATATAATTTGCAATTGTTTGGGGGCACCACTAACCGCACCCATATAAGATGCCTAACTTAACTGATAAATGTGGGGTGTGTTCTGACTCTTCCACCAACCAACCCATTCCCCCATTTCTCTCTCCTCAGGCCTCCCTATGCCTTGAGACATAACAATGTTGGAATGAAACCAGTTAATAACCCTACAGTGGCCTCTCAGTGTTCAAGTGAAAGGAAGAGTCTCACATCTCTCTCTTTAAGTTGAAAGCTAGAAATGATTAAGCTTAGTGAGGAAGACATGTTGAAAGCTGAGACAGGCTGAAAGCTAGTCTCTTTCACCAAACAGTCATTTGTGAATGCAAAGGAAAAGTTCTTGAAGGAAGTTAAAGCTACTCCACTGAACACACGAGTGAAAAGAAGATAAAACAGCTTTATGACTGATATGGAGAAAGTCTGACTAATCTGGAAAGAAGATCAAACCAGCCACAACATGCCTTTAAGCCAAAGCCTAATCCACAGCAGGACCCTAACTGTCTTCAGTTCTATGAAGGCTGAGAGAGATGAGGAAGCTGCAGAAGAAGAGTAAGAAGCTAGCAGAGGTTGGTTCATGAGGTTTAAGGAAAGAAGCTGTCTCCAAAACATAACAGTACAAACTAAAGCAGCAAATGTTGATGTAGACACTGCAGCAAGTTATTCAGAAAACCTAGCTAAGATAATGGATGAAGGTGGCTATACTAAACAGATTTTTAATGTAGACAAATTTATATTGGAAGAAGATACCATCTTGGACTTCCATAACTAGAGAGAAGTCAGTGCCTGGCTTCAAAGGACAGGCTGACTTGATAGGAGCTAATGGAGCTGGTGACTTGAAGCTGAAGCCAATGCTCATTTACAAACCTGAATATCCTAGTGTCCTTAAGAATCATGCTGGCTGGTCATGGTGACTCATGCCACCTAGCACTTTCAGAAGCCAAGTCAGGAGGATTGCTGAGCCCAGGAGTTTGAGACCAGCCTGGGCAACATGGAAAAAACTGTCTGTACAAAAAAATACAAAAATTAGCTGGATGTGGTGGTACACACCTGTGGTCCCAGCTACCAGGGAGGCTAAGGTGGGTGGACTGCTTGAGCCAGGGAGGCAGAGGTTGTAGTAAGCCAAGATTATACTACTGCACTCCAGCCTGGGTGACAGGGAAAGACCCTGTGTCAGACAAACAAACAAAAAAATCATACTAAATGCACTTTGCCCGTGCTCTAAAAATGGAAAAACAAAGCTTGGATGACAGCACATTTATTTACAGCATGGTTTACTGAATAATTAAGCCCACTGTTGAGACCTCTGCTGGGGGAGTGGGGGGAAGATTCCTTTCAAAATATTACTGCTCATTGACAATGCTCCAGTCACTGAAGAGCTCCTCAAGAGGTTAATATTGTTTTCATGCCTACTAACACAGCAGACCATTCCACAGCCCACAGATCAAGGAGTAATTTCAACTTTCAGGTGTTGTTATTAAGAAATACATTTTGTAAGGGTATAGCTGCCAAAGACAGTGATTCCTCTGATGGATCTGGGGAAAGTAAATTGAAAACCTCCTGGAGAGGATTCACATTCTAGATACAATCAAGAACATTTGTGATTCATAGGAAGAGAACAAAATATCAACATGAACAGGAGTTGGAAGAAGTTGATTCCCATCCTCATGGATAACTTTTAAGAGGTTCAAGACTTCAGTGGAGGAAATAACTGCAGATATAGTGGAAACAGCAAGAGAACTAGAATTAGAAGTATAGCCTGAAGAGGTGACAGAATTGCTTCATGCTTATGACAAAATTTGAATGGATGAGAAGTTGCTTCTTATGGATAAGCAAAGAAAGTGGTTTGTTGAGATGAAATCTACTCTTGATGAAGATGCTCTGAAATTGTTGAAATAACAGCAAAGAATTTAGGATGGCACATAAACTTAATTGATAAAGCAGTGACAGAGTTTGAGAGGATTTACTCCAATTTTGAGAGTTCTGTGGGCAAAATGCTATTAAACAGCATTGCATACCACAGAGAAATAGTTCATGAAAGGAAGAATCAACTGATGCAGCAAACTTCAGTGTTGTCATATTTTAAGAAATTGCCACAGCCAGCTCAGCCTTCAGCAGTCATCACCCTGATCAGCCATCACTCAGCAGCCATCAAGGCAAGACCCTGCAGCCTCAAAAAGATTATGACTCACTGAAGAGTCCTGCCTTGTTTTGCAAAAAAAAAAAAAAAAAAAAAAAATCTTAAGGTATGTGCATTTTTAGACATGCTACTCCACACTTAATAGACTGTCATATATCATAAACATAACATTTATATGCACTGGAAAGCCAAAAAAATTGTGATACTCACTTTATTGCAATGTTAGCTTTTTTGCAGTGTTCTAGAACCAAATCTGCAATATCTCCAATGTATGCCTGTAAATGTTAATTGACCCATCTTTGACATGCAATATAAGCAGGCCAAGCTATGTGCATCACTTTTTGCACCTATTTTCTTAATCATCTGAATATTTCACTGCATTTTACAGTTCTAAAAGCGAATAGTGTCTTATTCTTCATTCCAGAAGTAATTAAAATGTCTCTTAATTTTATGTCATTTTTTGCTTCTTTCACAAATTTTTTTTTAACCTTCCAATTATTGCCTTGATCACAGCCATTCGCTCTGAGTAAATTTGTTCCAGTTTGGAATTGATCTTCTTTAACAATGATGCATTATGCCTTAGCATCAGCCTGAAGTATACCTACTGCTGCAGTGAGCCAGTCTTCTGAGCTGTTTCACCCAGGAATGTATTCAGACCAATTGCAGAAGAACCGGAGAAGTGCCAAATAGTTAAAGAATCTATCCCACGCGGAAAGGGAGCTTCTGTTCAGGAGTTCTTCAGACAGGGTACTATGGGTATTTACTTGGGCCTCAAGGGTCCAGCTTCAGGCTCTTTACCATCAATGATGGAGAGCAGCAATACACAGTAAGTAACACATCTTGGAACTACTGATACTGGAGTAGTTCCTGACCATCGTGCCCAAGAAATCCAGGGCTGAGTATAGGAGCTTCTCAGAGTATAGGGAAGAGGCTGTCTGTACTCAAGAACTTGGAGAGGAAGCTGAATGATCTGGGAGGAAAGGTAAAATAAAGAAATGTCTTATCCGCAGGTATTATCTCCAGAAAGAGATAAGAGAGTTGAGATCACTTTTCTAGTGTAGTTAGAGGAAAATGGCTAACATGTTATTGGCCACAGTTATTTATTTTTGTTCTACTTTGGTTTTTTAACTTGTTGGCCCTGTGTATTTTCCCGTCTTCATCCCTTTGTTCCTGCCTTTGCAGGGATAACCGCTTTCAGCTCTCCCATTGTGTGTTCCACAGTAATACTGGGATTTTAAGCTCTAATTTTCAGCAAATGTCACCCTCATTAAACTGTATCTAATTGTCCCCAGTTTCCCACCCTCCTACAGGAGACAAGAAGTGCCCCCAATGGCAAATGGTGTATCTGTCAGCCTCACAGGACTCACCTGGCATCTGGCTCCAGCCAGTAAAGGGTCAACTGAATCTTGGGAGTTGCACACCGTTAAGGAGAACGTTGAGGAGGAGATAGAAAGGAAGCTAGGAAATGTTGCTGTCTTTTTGCATTTTTCCAAATGAACCTCATCACTAAAATCTCTGCCTACATTTTATTTGATCTCTAATGCCTATTCCACTTTTAACTTGTTCCTCTAAGCATATCACTTTAACCTTTTCTTTCTTCACTTCTTTGCCTTAAAATTGTTTATTAAAAAAATCCTGCTGCCTTCATCTTATTTTGCATGGTTCAGTTTCTCCCTTCTAATACTGCCAACTTCCTTGATGCAGACCTCTTATCCCAAAGACAGGAGAATGTTTTTCTATATTGACGTCAATAGAAAACTTTTAAAAGGCTACATGCAATAAGTAAAATTTTAAATGTACATTTTTAAATGAGTGGAAGAAACATAAAACTTTAGTAGGTGCATGCTTACTAGGAAAGCACTCATACGTGCTAAAATGTCATTATACTATACATATTGTTTACCACTTGTTTTTAGTTTAATATTACATTATAGATATCTTTTCAAGTTACATATAATACATATATGTAGCTGACATACATTTCGCTGCAAGAGTATTGAATTATTTTGTAACTGGCCTTAGAGGGTTTTTACATTGCTTCTTTTTTCTTTTCTTTTTTTTTGTTTTTTTTGTTTTTTTAATACTGCAAACTAAAAGCCATAAACTCTTTTCTTTTTCTTTTTTTTCTTCACTTTGTATTATGAAACAAGTTTAAGCATATATAGAAGTAGAATTGTACTACTTTTGATAAATCCCCATGAACCTGTCACCCAGCTTCAACATTATCAGATTATGGCCAATCTTGTTTTGCTTATAACTCTACTCATATCCCATGCTTTTATTACAAAGATCATATTATATATAAGAATATGATATCTGAGATAGGCTTCAAAAAGTAGATGGGCTTCAAAAAGTAGATAGGCCTATCTCAGATATCATATTCTTTCAAATGTAAATATTTCAATATTTGCTATAAAAGATATAAAATTTAAAAATGTAAACAATACTATTTCATACCTAAACAATTAACAATAATTCCTTAACATCAATTTTCTGGTTTTCTCAAAGATGTCATAAACTTTTTTTGTTCATCTTGTTTTTTAACTTATTTGAATCAAGATCCAAGGAAGAAAACATACTCTGATGGGTTGATATGCTCATAAGTTTCTTTTAATATATGGGTACCCTCTCCTGTTTTCTCTTCCCTTACAACTCACTTGTTAAAGAAAATCAAGTTGTTTGTCCTATCTGGTTGCACACAGCATGCGTTTTGCTGTCTGCATCATGTGCTATAGTCTGAGAGGTTCTGTTGTCCCATTTTTTGTAAATTGTAGTAATGTACAGGCTTGATCAAATCAAGTTTTAAGGTTTTCTTTGGCCAGATAAATTTAATGATTTTGGCAAGATGGTGTGTTATATTTGAAGCCCATTATTTTCTGTTTGTCTCTTTTTCTGTGGTGTTAGCAGCTATTGATCCTCAATACCTATAGCCAGTAATCCACTGGGGTCCCAAAATGGGGACATTCTAATTGTATCCTTCTTCTTCATTTAATAAAGCTGGAAGAGTTATATAAAGAGACACTTCCCCTGATTTTCTGTTTAGTAATCCAATGGTTTGTATAGGAAAGGCAAGATAATTGCTTAAGTCACTTCCCACTACCTTGCTTTTCAAATTAGTTTTCAAAACAATGAATTAGTTTGTAATCATCCTTTAAAACAGTGGCCAATGGGTAGTAATAGTTTCTTTAGGAACTCACAGATTAAAGCACATTTGATGTTTTTCAATCCATAATACTATCCTTACTGAAGCTCATTTGTCTCCTCTTTGAGCAGTCAAAACCTTTTCAGTTTGGCATCTGAAACTTTATGAGATGAACCTAGTCATCTTTGATAGTTTTCTTGCTGACCTGTATGATAAGATGTACCAGGTCCATCTTATAGTTTTCCTTAGATAGTCCTAGAATTAATACTTTTTCCAAGGACCCCTGATTCTGCTTAATGGGAACTAGTATTTCAAAACCAAAAATAGAGCATTAGGAGTGCTTATGGTTTAGTCACTGGTACTAGGCCTTTTCAGTACTCAGAGTTAGGTAAAAATTTAGGAGAAAGTGTGTATCATGAGTTCACATTGATAGTTCTAACTCACATTTAGTACTTTGGGGTCTTAATCTATTACCTTCATCTGTATCTCCTTTAGAAGGATTCTCAAAGACACCAGGAATGATAGAATATCAAATAATTACTAATTTGCTTTGTCCCACAATATAAACACAATAGCCTTGGAATAAAAAAATCAGTATTACCCAAAAATATGATTACTGTAAATAGCTTAATGGTGGTAGTGGTGGTGGCGTGTGTGTATACATGTTTTCTATTGTTTTTGTCCTTAAGATATACCTAACTGGGGCTATATATATTTTAAAAATTACTGCTTTAAGGACATTTGAAATAATTATTCTTTTATATGGTTACACCACCAGTGGATATACATGTAAGTTCAGCTTGTTGAATTGTTTTCAATGTTCAGAGAGGGGTTTTAAAAAATTATTTAAAGTGTAAATTCTTAGATGTTAAATCTACAGAGTAAGGTATTTTTGAGGTTCTATTCTTGTTTTCTTCCTGTTGCCTCCCTTTCCCATCAGTAACCTTTCTGTGCTCCTTGTATGGGTTATCTTTTCATAATTTGTTGTTTTAATGCAAGCATATGTATATATACACAAATACACAAACAACCCTTTTTATATGATAACATATTATACTTTCTGTCATAAACTCAATACATGTCTGTTTTATGGAAAACATTTAATTCTTTTATCTTTCTTCTGGCATGTAGTTCTAAAAAGCGTTTATTTCATGAGCAACTGATTGAGCAAAGTATATGTAAATGAGTGAATTATGCTGACATTTTCAGTCTCTTCTTTTAGATGATTTGATCAAAATGGAGAATGAGAATGTTCTTCCCAAGCAGAAGAAATGAAGAAATAACATGCCAACAGGAAAACACTGTCAAATTTAATGGCAGTATTCCTGATAACTTTTGTGTAGATGTCCAAATGTATGAGGAAAGACTAGGAAAATATACAGAAAGTACCATAGTGGTGAATGTGGAATAACTTTTGCTACTACACTGGGCTAATTTTTTAAAAATTTTTCGTGGAGACAGGGGTCTAGGCATTGCCTAGGCGTGTTGCCTGGGCATGTCTCAAACTCCTGCCTCAAAGGATCTACCGATTTTGGCCTCCCAAAGTACTGGAATACAGGCATGAGCCACCGTAGCCAGCCGGTTTCCACTGCCTTTCATACATTGTTTCACTTCCTTTTCCTAAAATATTCCTTATTTTGGTGAAATTACTACTTTAAAAAAATTTGCTTTATCACAATGTATACTGCTGCTCTGGTCTGAATGTCTGTGTCTCCCCAAAATTCACATATGGAAACCTAGTCAGTCATCACTGTGATGCCCTCACAGTGGGTGCCTTGGGAGATGCCCTCATAAATGAAATTAGTGCCCTTATAAAAAAAAAAAAAGGCCACAGAGAACTGCCATACCCTTCCACTGTGTGAGGACATAGCAAGAAGGCACCATCATTGAGCCTCACCAGATACCAAGTCTGCTGGTGCCTTGATCTTGGACTTCTCCACCTCCAGAACTGTGAGAAATAAATGTTTATTGTTTATACATCACCCAGTTTATGGTGTTTCTGTTATAGCAGATTGAACAGATTAAGACACATGTACACTTTTTTCTCTCTTCTTTTTTCTAAGAGACAGGCTCTCACTCTGTTGCCCAGGCTGGAATGCAGTGGTGCAACCATAGCTAATAGCCTCGAACTCCGGGGCTCAAGGCTCAAGGAATCCTCCCTCCTCAGCCTCCCAAGTAGCTAAAATTACAGGCATGTGGCAACATGCCCAGCTAATTTTTAAATTTTTTTGTAGAGACAAGATCTCACTATATTGCCCAGGTTGGTCTTGAACTCCTGGCCTCAAACAATCCTTCCTCGGCCTCCCGAAGTACTAAGATACAGGCATGAGCCACCACGCCCAGCCACATGTATACTTTGCTTTCATTCCTTCTTTCCTTCCCCCTTTCTTTTCTTTCTTCCTCTTTCTCTCTTTTCAACTGAACCATCTAAAAGCAAGTTGTATGAAATCCCAGTTATAATAACCACACACACAAAAAAATACCTAGGAATATATCTAACCAAGCTTGAAAGACCTCTACAAAAAGAACTACAAAACACTGTTAAAGAAATCATAGTTACACAAATAAATGGAAAAACATTTCCTGCTCATGGATTGAAAGAATCAAGATCACTAAAATGACCATACTAGCCAAAGCAATCTATAGATTCAACACTATTCCTGTTAAATTACCAATGTCATTTTTCACACAATTAGAAAAAACTATTCTAAAATTCATATGGAAGAAAAAAATAACCGAAATGGCCAAAGCAATCCTAAGTAAAAAGAACAAATCTGGGGGCATCACATTACTTGACATCAAACTATACCGTAAGACTACAGTAAACAAAACAGCATGGTGCTGATATAAAAACAAACACAGAGACCAATGGATCAAAATAGAGAACCCAGAAATAAGGTCACATACCTACAGTCATCTGATCTTTGACAAAGATCAAAAATAAGCAACAGGTGCTTATTTATAAATGGTGCTGAGATAGTTGGCTAGCCATATGCAGAAGAATGAAACTGGATCCCTATGTTTCATCATATATAAAAATTAATTCAAGATGGATTAGAAGATGGCCAAATAGGAACAGCTCTGGATTGCAGTTCCCAGCAAAAATGCAGAGGGTGAGTGATCACCACATTTCCAAACAAATTTTTACTGACCACAGACCAGGAGATTCCGGGGTGGAAAAGCGACATGAGTCTCCAGCGTGGCTGTTTCAGCCGGTGCAGTGAGTCTCCACACAAAAACTTACAAATCCAGGCGCCATTTCAACTGGCAACTGGAATGCCTGGGAGACAGAGTCACCCATTCAACTAAAAAAAGGGGGGCTGAAACAGGGAGCCAGGTGATCTGGCTTGGCTGGTCCCACCCCCACAAAGACCAGCAATCTGAAACACTCTGGACTGAGAGTTTCACAGCAAGCACAGCTGGACCTGGGATGGTCCAGCTCTGCGGGGGGAACAGCGTCCGCGATTACCGAGGCAGTCTACCACTACCGAGGCAGTCCGCCATTACAGAGGCAATCTGCCATTACCGAGGCAGTCTGCCATTACAGAGACAGTCCACCATTACTGAGGCATACCGCCATTACCAAGGCAGTTCTAACTATACCCATATAAACAAAACTGCAAGGAAGTTCACACAGCAGCTGGGCAGAGCCCACGACAGCTCAGCAATGCCTCTGCTGGCAGACTGTGACTAGGCTACCTCCTCACTGGGCAGGGCATCTCTGAAAAAAGGCGGCAGAATGACAGGAACTTATAAATAAAGCCCCACCTTCCCAGGACAGAGTACCTGGGAAAAAAAGGTGGTTAACATTTCTGCTGCAGCAGACTTAAACGTACCTGCCCAGCAGCTCTGAACAGAACAACGAAGCTCACAGCTCAGCACTTGAGCTCCTATAAGGGACAGACTGTTTCCTCAAGCAGCTCCCCAACCCCCGTATAACCAAAGAGACACTTCATAAAGGAGACCTCAGGCTGACATCTGGAGGGTATCCTTCTGGGACAAAAATAACAGAAGAAACTGGCAGCAACCCTTACTGTTCAGAAGCCACTGCAGGTGATCCCCAGGCAAGCAGGGACTGGAGTGGGCCTCCAGCAGTCCTACAGCAGGGGGGCCGGACCGTTAGAAGGAAAACTAAGAAACAGAAAGAAATAAATTCATCAGCAACAAAAAGGACATCCACTCAGAGACCCCATCTGAAAGTCACCAACCACAAAGACCACAGGTAGATAGATCCACAAAGATGGGAAGAAACCAGCGCAAAAAGGATAAAAATACCCAAAACCAGAATGCTGCTCCTCCTCCAAGGGATCACAACTCCTCACCAGCAAGGGAACAAGGCTGGATGGAGAATGAGTCTGATGAATTGACAGAAACAGGCTTCAGAAGGTGGGTAATAACAAACTTCTCTGAGGCAAAACATCATGTTCTAACCCAATGCAAAGAAACTAAGAACCTTGAAAAAAAGTTTGACGAAATGCTAATGAGAATAAACAGCTTAGAGAGGAATATAAATGAATTGATGGAGCTGAAAAACACAACACGAGAACGTCACGAAGCATACACAAGTTTCAATAGCTGAATCAACCAAGAAGAAGAAAGGATATCAGAGACTGAAGATCAACTAAATGAAATAAAATGAGAAGGCAAGTTTAGAGAAAAAAGAATAAAAATAAATGAACAAAGCCTCCAAGAAATACAGGATTATGTGAAAAGACCTAATCTATGTTTGATAGGTGTACCTGAATGTGACAGAGAGAATGAATCCAAGCTGGAAAACACTCTTCAGGATATTATCCAGGAGAACTTCTCCAACCTAGCAAGGCAGGACAACACTCAAGTCGAGGAAATACAGAGAACAGCACAAAAATATTCCTCAAGAAGAGCAACCCCAAGGCGTATAATTGTCAGATTCGCCAGGGTTGAAATGAAAGAAAAAATGCTAAGGGCAGCCAGAGAGAAAGGTCGAGTTACCCACAAAGGGAATTCCATCAGACTCACAGCAGATCTCTCAGCAGAAACCCTACAAGCCAGAAGAGAGTGGAAGCCAATATTCAACATCCTTAAAGAAAAGAACTTTTGACCTAGAATTTCATATCCAGCCAAACTAAGCTTCATAAACGAAGGAGAAATAAAATCCTTTATGAACAAGCAATTGCTCAGAGATTTCATCACCACCAGGCCTGCTTTACAAGAGCTCCTGAAAGAAGCACTAAACACAGAAAGGAACAACCAGTACCAGCCACTCCAAAAACATACCAAATGGTAAAGAGTATTGACACGGGAGAGAGATCCAAGATGGCCGATTAACAACAGCTCAGGATTGTAGCTCCCAGTGAAAGCGTAGAGAGCGAGTGGACGCCGCACTTTCAGACGAATTTTTGTTGCCCACAGACTGGGAGATTCCCGGCGGAGGAGCCACACGGGTCGCCAGCGCGACTTTTTTGGCTGGCGCGGCTATTTTGCCGGCGCCCCAGCACGGCGCTTCTCAGAGCGGAGTATACGGGACGACTCCGGCTCAGCTGGTCCCATCCCCACAAGGAGAACAGCAATTGGAAGCGCTGAGGACTGAGAATTTCACAGTAAGCACAGCTGAACTGGGAAGGTCCAGCTGTGCGGGGAAGGGGCGTCCGCCAAAGGAAAACCAAGAAACAGAAAAAACTTCATCACCGGGCGGAGAGATCCAAAATGGCCGATTAACAACAGCTCAGGATTGTAGCTCCCAGTGAAAGCACAGAGAG